>JAYJLX010038230.1:0-15590 GCA_036873525.1 Chalinula nematifera
TGATCTTTTGTAAATGGAATTAAATGTCTCATTAATACTTACCTCCTGTGTTGTTGATGTCAATGAAAGTATCGTCTCTTCTGTCCTTTTTAAAGTCACAATCGGTGTAGTCCTTAATGTCCTTTACCACCTCATCATAACCATCATCCCAGTAGTTCTTTGCTTCATCAATGAACTCTGCATCAGGCATGTCATCAAAGTATTTGTCAAGGTCATCAGTTACATATTCAACTAAGTCCTGTGTTGACATATTGTCCACCATTCTCTCAACTAAGAATGATCTTAATTCCTGTAGTTGGTTATGTGTCATACCAAACTTCTCAAGTTTGTTTTTGTCGTTTTGATTCATTGGATTAATGCTCATAGAAGTAAGGATGGTCATCTTCTCCAAAGGGAGATGGTTCTGATGATGAGTTTACATCAACATTCTGTTTGAGATTGTCATCATAGATGCGAATAGATAACTCTCCGTTATCTGCCATACCATGATAACCTTTTCTGTCGAGTGCATCATCAATGATGTCATATATCTTATGGACTTCCTCATCAGATAGGAAACCGCATATATTCCAGTATCTCTCTGGGTGTGTTCTGTAAGTCATGAGTGGGAAACCTCCTTTGCTTATACTTTATTATAACAAGTCTAAGTCCTTGCGTCTGTGTGTGGTAGACACTTCTTTATCTGTCACACCCATACTATCCACAAGTGCATCGACTTTGGTATCATATCCTTCAGATAGACTATCAAGATAGTTATCACTCTCCTTACAAGTGCATACCTTATAAAGTCCATCAATTTTAGTTGAGACTTCTGCCATTTCCTCAAGATGATAGTTGTCTGTCTCCATTTGATATGCGTTAAGTGCTATCGAAATGAGACAAAGTTCTTCTTTTGTTAAATTAATTAGCATTGTGTTTACCTCATGTATAAGTATCCAGTACTCCAAGTCACGAAACTTGGTGTGTGTAACAGTTTCCTCTGCTCAATGATTCTCAAGTCAAAACGAACATGCTTTGCGGGTTTGCTCCATGATGCTGCCATGTAAACTTCCCCTGTAAACTTGTCAACAAATGAGTGAACTGTGGTGTCACGATAACCCTCTTTTAGTTCTGGGTAGTAGTCATTGTACTCACGATACTCTTGTTGTATTATTTTATAATACTTACGACCTTCCTTTATACGGAACCTCATTAAGTTTGCTGTTCCGTTCTCCAACTCATCTAATTGCTTTTGAGCATACTCTGGATAGTTGCCTGATAAATTTCCTTTTAATGTTCTGATGTGATACTCTTTATAGTTCTGTGTGATGGCATCACAATACTGTTGAGTCCATACCTCAACATTCTCAAAGAGTTTTTGTCTGATTTCATTCCTTTTGACGAAATCATCTAAGGATTCATTTTTGGGTAGATTGAGTTCTTTTACAGTCATTGGGATTTGTTTGATATACTTTATTATAAGGCATTTTATACCCTATGCGTGGTAGCTTGTGACACATATTAAACTGTCTCCTCTCCATAGACTTCCACACCAAATTGGTTTACAATGACATCTTCGAGTTCATTTAATTGGTCATTGGATAACATACTTACCAACTCTTCGATTAGAATTGGTGCTGATGGTGGGTCATCATGTATGATTGATGCTATCTCATATATGAGATTTGCTTTGCGTTGTTCTAAGTTCATTAAAATACCCCCGCGAGTGAAAGTTGTGTGTCAGCAAACACTTCTTCTTCAACATCTTCGACTACTTCATTGAACTCTCCAAAGTCCTCAGAATAGTCACTCCAACCATAATCCCCATCATTGTAAATTTCAAGTGCGTGTTCCTTACTTGTTGCTTCAATGGTGTAAGTTCCATACTTTTCAAATTTTACATTAACGTAAAATCTTTTGAGTGTGTTGAGTTTTGTCATTAATCTAATCTCCAGTTGATTTTAAGGTAGTTATCATCAAGATGTATTCTTTGAAATTCCTCTGGTGTATCACATTGAAAGATAAACTCTTCTGCAAGATACTGACAGTTTACACCAATCTCTTCTGCTGCTTTGAGAAAGTTTCCTATCTCTTCATCATTCATACCGCACTTATTAATACAAAATGCGATGTCTTTTTCAAGTTGTTCTGCTTGGGTCATAGAACCTCTGTTTGGGATATACTTATTATAATGGATATTAAGACGTATGCTCGTGCATATGTGCCACTTTCTTAAGTGGCTTCATCCATTTGTTTTTTTAACATTTCCATGTCATTCTTAAGTTCTGCTGCGTTCTCATCATCATCGCCAATCAATTCCACAATTTTTGCCAACACATCATAAGCTGCTTGCATTTCTTCCTTTGTTGGTTTAATGTCTCCGTCTTCTGGTTTTCTCATTACTGGTCTCCTAACCACTCTCCGTATGTATCATACATGAAATTTACAAATAGTTCATCTTCTGCTCCGTATGCTTCAATCTCATGTGGTTGCTCCATATACTCATACTTCTCAACACACTCTCCATTATAGAATGTTTTACCACTCCTCGTCTCAAGTTCTTCTTTGAGGAATTGATGAACGTGTACAAACTCATGGAGTAGTGTCTTCGCATATAATGTGTGTGGTAACTTTGATTGAATGTCAACTATAAAAACTTTTGTGGAGTTCTCTTCACATAAACAATCACAAAATCCAAATGAATTTTGTCTCTTGAGACCTTTATGTACAATCCTCACATAGAAATCATAGTCAGATAAAAACTTGTTTACAAACCAAGTGGCAATATCTTCGCTGAAGATTCTGCTATAACCGTATCCAATAGTTTCAAAACAAGACATGATCCCCAATGTAAAGTCCAAATAAATGAAGAGATAAAAATAAGTTTATCTCTTGATGTCATATTATTACTCATTATACCTCATTTTCCTTACATGTGCAAACTTGACGAATATTATCAAGTTTACCACACAACTCAGAATTAACCCCCATATAATATTCTTTATGGTCACTTTCAGAATAGTGAAAGTTTAAACACTCAAGTAAATACTCAAGTTCTTTTTTACTTAAATCAACTAGCATGATAAATTCTCCTTAATAATTGGCATTGAATATGTGACCATTACCAATTTCTATGTAATCATAGGATAGTGCGTTATCCCATGTCTTTTGCCAATCAACCTCAACCCAACTGGGTATATCAATTATATAACCACAATCTTTGCATAGTTGCTCTGCGAACTCAGCACCACTCTCATACTGACCTTGATACATTTCCTCAAAATTCTCAATGTCGAAGTCTTCCATAAACTCATCGACTACTCCTTGTCCATAATCATCAACAAGTCTCTGATATGTTTCATAGTTGTTTCTGAAGTCATCTTCTCCATAACTCTTAATGAAGTCAACCATATCGTTGTACTCCCAATTATAGAGTTCATTGTACTCATCAAGAAGTTCCTGTGTCTCTTCTTGCATTTGTCCTGTGGGTAGTCCTTCTCTTGACATAGTAGTGTGGGAATAATTGGATGCGAGAAACAAAAACATGGACTTACAGAACGTAATTTCCCTGCTGAACAAAGACAACCATAGATTCTTGCCTGTTTTGTTTCCCCACTATTATAATAGCAAAAAAATACCCCCTGTGAAGGGGGTGTGTGACACTAATTAAACTGTCACATAAGTTGTTGAATTTTATCCTAGTCATCATATACTAAGCACTCTGGTTCGTCAGGGTGCATTTCACAAAACAGTTCCAAGACATTCGGGTCATGATGATCTCCTGATTCGATCTCATCATGATGGTGGTCTGCATAAACTTCAAGTTCGTGCAATTCCTCCTTATAATGTCTCCTAACTGCGGATGAGATAGTAGGGTCTGTTAACAAATCCTTATCTCTCTGGATGTGATCTTCTATGGTTTTCATAGTTGTCTCCTCCTGATACAATACTATTTATGATTTGGCAAGTACTTTTGTATTGCCAATAAGGTTTCGAGTGGTATCCAAGTTGGTTTTTCGTTATTGAATTGAACCTCAACCTCAGTAAAATTTTCCTGATGAAATCTACTATAACTTTCTCTAGTGTTTTTTACCACACTAAAAGGACTAATCATTCGGATGCTCTCCACTCTTTTCTCATTCTAACATATATATCGTTCTTCGCAACAATATCTCGTACTCTCTTGAAAATTGTTGCGGATTGAGCATATTTACTCGTTGCGTGGTCTTTTTCCTGTGGTAGTATATTTCTCGTACCTTTCTTATACTTCCTTCCTGAGTTGTGGTTCGCATATCTTCTCGACCTAGTAAAACCCATTTCCAAAAACTTTCGGCACATATCCATGCCAATAAAGTCTTTCTCATCACGATAGTCAAGGTACATTGCGAATATTTTATTAGATGATTTTACGGCCTCGTCAGGGGTTTTAAATCTCCAATAATTACAAATATCGTTAGTATAAGGGCGAACCAATAGAACTCCTTGCTCTCCCCTTCCAATACGATAAAGTTTACGATTTCTCTGGTCTTTAAAATCAATGTTCTTGTAATCAAGTTCATAATCAAATTCTTTCATTATGTAAAGATAGTTGTTGTGTTGTTTTCTTTAAATTCTTTTCCCCACTCCTTGAGAACATTTAATTTCTCTGTTTCGATTTCATCACTTTCATCAGCATTTGTATGATGTGTAACCTCTTTAAGAGTCTTAAGATACTCCAAAACATGAGCCCTTATCTCCATCAGTTCATCAAAACAGCCCTGATTGTATGCACAACCACGCAAGTCGTGGTCAGGTTTCATAACTGATTCTGTGAACAGAGATAATGCTCTATCGTATTTGATAGATGGGGATTCACTCCCTATTGATGCCTGATCTTTCATGAGACTATGGAATTTGATTTATTTATAGAACAGCAGTTACACTTACGACTCTTGCGTTAGGATTTCTTGCAAGTGCAACCTGTCTTGCTTCGTCATAATTCCTTGCATAGACCTCCTCTTTAAAGACTCGCCCTGCAACATAGAGTTCAACTTTGTGTTTCATAATATTTGTAACTTATTATTATAATAGCATAAATTTTATGCTTTGCCACTCTCTTGTGACAGTTTATAATTTGTCATGATACCAAAAACTGTTTCTCATATTGTATCAGATCAACAGGGAAAAACAACTTATCTTCAGTTAATTGAGCATACTTCCATAGTTTCTTACCCTCTGGTCTTTTACATAGTTTTATCCCTGCTCTCTCATACTTTTGATCTGTGGGTACAAATACTCTATACTCATTATCCTTATTTGATGTATATTGTCTGAGTATGGTGTTCTCCTTAACTGTAATTTCAACAGTAGAACAAGCAATAGTGAATATCTTTGTAAAAGTTTCTAAATCACATAGATATTTTTCTGGATTATCAAGTATCATACGACCCATGAACTGTGGACTCAAGTAATGATCTTGACAGGTCTTTTGCTTATTCAGTTTATTATTTAAGGCCGCTTCACTAATAAATCCAGTTGGATTTGTACCAGCTCCAAACATGAAGTTGTAAAAAGTCCTTGTCAATGGTCTAGTCCAATCGGGGTCTCCCCAATGGTGCATATTTTGTTTAAGACTATTGTATGATAATTCACAATAGGCATGAGCATTGGGTTTCATGATCTTACAACTGAGATAGCGGGTTTACCTTGATTGAATACAGTATCGACTACTGTTTGAACACTCTTAGAAGTGCTTATGCCAACCTTATCATAAACAGGAACACAAATCAACCCATAAGTTTTTGAAGCATCCCCCTTACGAATGACACGACCAATAGATTGACTAATACCTATGAAGTCCATCTTTCTCATAAACAACACCGCTTCAAGTCCTTTGACATTGATACCTTCTGATAGTATGCTATGATGTGCAACTACAAATTTGCGGTGTGGGTCTTGTCCCCAACTGTTGAGTACATTGAAGAATGTTTCTCTGTCAACTTTCTTACCATTGATAACACCACCTGTCTTTGCTGTGATGAACATCCATGAGTATCCACGATTCTCAAGACCAAGAGCAAAATCTGAGTCAGTAAATAGTCTGACGATCTGCTTTGTTGATCTTGCACAAATCAAACTCTTGTTGATATTGTTGTCATCAAGAGTCTCAAGTAAATGCTGTGAGTCTCTCTCTGCAACATCTTCCTTGTCCTCAAGTATATCAAACTTCTTGATCTTGACCTTTGGTGGTAGAATGTATCCCTGTCTAACCAACTTGGGTGCTTTGACATTGCAGATGACCTGACCAAAGATGTCAGTATCATTCATACCGATCTTGAAAGGTGTAAGAGAATGTTTTGGTGTTGCTGTAAAGAAATAGTTGCGAACCACATACATTGAATGATGCTCTACCGCTTCAATAAAGTTCTTTTGAACAGCATTGTGGGCTTCATCAAAATATACAGTATCAGGCAACATAGCAGTTGCTTTCTGTATCTTGTGTAGAGAATGATATGTAGTGAATATGAGTTGATGTTTCTTGCTTTTCCAATGCCACTCCTCGATCTTCTGACTATTGGTTGTGCTAGTGTGATGTGTCTCTCCACTATGAACATGAAGTACATCAACATCCTTGATAAACTCAAGGAACTCTTCACTCAACTGATTTGCCAGTAGAATACGAGGTGCAACCACCACAACAGTTTTGAGTCTGCCACTCTTGAATTGTTCAATGGTATCCTGTATCATACACATTGTCTTACCACCACCAGTAGGAACAATCACTTGTCCTTTGTTGTGTCTTGACATTGCTTGAATAGCTTTCTGCTGATGGGGTCTAAGTAGCATCAAATATAATTTAGATATACCTAGTATAACAAAAAAAGACCCCATGTGGGGTCTTGTGTGACAGTTTCCTGACTGGTTGCTTTTATATTATCTTATAGTTTCCCGAACAAACCATACAGAGTATGTATAAGTTTTAGAATTTAGAAGCAATCATTCCATGATGAACCATTCCAGACTTGAAGTTTATTTGTATTTGTATTATAGATGATAGCACCTGATGGAACTGCACCACCTGTCCTTGATGAAAGAGAGTTTCTTTGAGCATTTGATACTTTTGGTGGCAACATATAAGAAAGTGGAGCCCTCGACACACCACCCTCTGCAAGAATGTCAACACAATTTGAAAAGTCAACCGCACATAGTCCTGTAGTAACTCCAACCACTAAACCATGATGTATTTTAGCATCCCCAGCTACATCTAATTCGATATTAGGTGTATTTAATGTAGTTTTGATTCCAACATTTCCAACATTATCAATGAAAAATCTATTTTGCACACCTGCATGAACTCTTACAGCGTCTCCATTTGCTGTCGTTCCAATACCAATACTACTGGATGCTTTAAGATGAGTTACTGTAGATATTCCTGATGCTGAGTTAAGAGAACCATTTACATTACCAACCAAGTTACTAATTGTTGCATCCTGTACTGTCAATACACCATCAATAAATACAGCACCACCAAATGTTGCAATACCTGTAACTTTTGAAGTTCCTGATACTGTCAACTTATGAGTAGGAGTTGTAACACCAATACCTAGACTACCTCCATCAGTCAGAGTCATTAACTCACTTGCATTACCCTTATGCCAAACAAAACTATTACCAGCAGTATTTTTTATGAAGTAGTTGAAATGTCCATCCCCATGATTAATTAAATCTAGTGCATTTGCTGTACTAAATCTTGATGCACCACCACCATATCTTAATTCTAAATTATTAACACCAACAGCACCACCCTTTCCAATAACGAGTGATGATGCACTTGAATCAACTATTTGAATCTTAGAGTTAGCAGTTGCAGTTCCAATACCTAAACTTATAGCAGTTGTGACACCAATATTAGAGACTGCTGATGTAACGAGTCCTACCACATTACCTACAACAGGGCCTGCGATATTACCTTTGAACTCGGTTGCAGTTGCTACTCCTGTAATAAAAACACCCGAAGCATTTGTATCAAATTTTGCTGAGTTAACTTCTCCTGTAAGATTACCTGTAACATTACCAGTTACATTACCTGTGAGAGGCCCTATAAAACTCGAAGCTGACATTGTGCCTTCGACAACTGAGTTATGTGTGGTGTTTAGTACATTTGAGTTAGTATGAACAGCATTACCCATCTTTGCGTGATTAGAGCATTGATAATGTAAAACTGTTGGTGTGGTATCACTTACAACAATCTCCGTATATGCACCTGCTGAACCTTGAACTCCGTTTACAGTAATACCTGTAGTATAATCCTGAGTTTTATCTACATCAAAATAAAATCTCAGTGGATGTAGTGCGTTAGTTCCATCTGATTGATCGAAACGATAGGTGCGGCCAGGTGTAAGGATTAAGAATGGTGCTTGAACACCATCAATAAGAAAAGCGTTTGAACTTCCCTGTCCGTTATACCTATGTGCTGATGTTTTTGCGGATACAGTTACAACAAAAGTTGTAGTAGAACCATGTATTCCTCGTAGGGTGCTATATCCCTTTAATGTTGGAGTTGTAAAATCAGTCGCACTTAAAGTTGCAATAGTGCCAATACCTGCTGAATTAATATTTCTAACTGTTATATCGGGTGTGCCTGTCAATCCCTGTGCGTTAGTTGCGATTGTTGCTGTGGCTGCTAGAGTTGCATTTGATGCAGTTCCAGTCACATTACCAATTACATTACCAGTAAGTTCCCCACTAAATCCACCTGTCGCTGTGATGATTCCTGTTGCTTTTATATCTCCAAGAGAACTAATACCAACACCTTCTTGTTGTGGTGTAGCATTTACGTTACCACCAATTTGAAGGCCTGTTCTGGGATCTGTGGTTGCTATACCCACATTTCCCCCTGCATTGTAAATGGAAGTAAATCCTAATCCTACATCAATATCAACCCATTGAGAAGTTGGTAGATTAGATAATGTTGAACCATCCCCCTTGAATGATGTCGCTGTTACTACTCCACTTGTTGCATCTAATGTTATTCCTGACCCTAACTTTACTCCACCAAAAGTTCCTACTCCACTTATAATCGAGTTATCAGCAGTTATAATTCCTACGACTTGTGCATTTCCTCTTACATCCAAAGATTTCTCAGGAATAGTAGTACCTATCCCGACCCGATCTCCCTTAACTACGAGAACCGAATCATCTACTTGTACCCCATCCCTGAAATTGAATGTCTTTCTTATATTAGGCATTTATCAATACATTTTTAGTTATTTATTCACGTTCCTTATTACCAAAGAAACTCGTAATAGCATATCTTCCATAACCCTCATAATAGTCTGAGTTTTCTATGCTTACTTTAGATACTCCATGCTCAACCCATGCTGGCATTATAATTAATGAGTTATTATTACAAGAGAACGAGTAATTATATTTAGGGAAGAATAACTCACCCCCTTCAAATCTTTTTGGTTCACGATAAAAATAAGAAAATGCAAGAAATTGAAAAAAATTATCAGTATGTGGTTCGTAAAAATCTCCGTCATGATAATATCGAACTTTTGTGTGATCGTTATTAGAAGTTAAGGCTGGTACGCAACAATCATGTAATTTAGAAAATGGTTCTAATACCTGCGGTTCAAATATTTTGCGATTAACTGATAATATATTCGATAATTTTCTATATTTTTTTCCATAGACCACATCAAGATATATCGCTTTGGCATTTGTTTTATCAACAACTCCCAGATATTCCTTTGCATCTAATAACTTATCAGGTTTCGTATAAAAATCAAGTTCTTCCCATATAAGTTTTAATTCATCATTACTATAAAAATTATGATAAATTAGATGCGGAAATGGTGTCTCGTATGCGTCTGCCTGTATTTTCTGTGTCATTTCCAATCAGGTGTATCAGGATAATTTTCTTTAATATATTTGTTCACTCTATCAAAACTTTCATCCATCCAATCCTCCCATATGACAGCACCATGTGGAATATGTTTCATTCCCTTATACATTCTTTTTGTGTACAAGATTCCTCTTAATAAAATTAACTCATCACGATTGATTTTCATTTATCAAACTTGTATGCTAGTGAGACTCTAAATCCAGTATAGTATCTATGTGGTGCATCTGCATAGTGAATAATTTGAGATGAAAACATTACAGCACGATTTGATTTATATCCTACTATTCTCGTAGGTTCATTTCCATCTTCTGAAAAAATTAGATGTCCTTGCCAACCTAATTCCCACTGTGGATTTGGATAGTATAGAAAAGTATAATCTCCATCATCAGTATGTGGATTACCACATTGTCCCGCACTCTGTCCGTTGGCATATATTCTACCTATTTTATAATTTATATTCAACTTATCACATATAATCTCGTACAAATATTTACTAAAATATTCTTCACTCTCTAAGTTATTCATATGCCAAAACCAATTATTAGAATCACCTCCATCAGGAATCCATTTAGGTCTTAATAACAAATCCCATATTTCTTTTCTCGTATCTTCTGAAAAGAAATCATCATATACTTTTATCATACAAAATTTTTCTTAGTAAACAAACCGAGAACACCATCATTTATTTCTACTTTATATTCTTTTGGTTGAAGTAATGCGTAGTCCATTCTTTGCATTTCGATTCCATTTACAACTGGATTACCATTGAAACAAATAAGATAACTTTTTAAATCTCCAAAAAAAGATTCCTTTACCAGTCTTCCATCCCAATCTTGGTATGGTTGCAAGGGATTAAAACCAAAAATATGAAAGTCAGTAAAAGCCTGATAAATTTTTTCTCGACCTTTTAAATGCTTTTCATTTACAAAATTATTTTTATCGTGACTTGCGATTATTGAAGTACTATCAAATGGTGTTCCCAACCTACCACTACCCTTAATCACAATATGATATATTGTATTATTATCCATTGCACCATCCATATCAATATCAGCTGCATCTCCTATCACACCACAGATAGAGAACTCTTCGCACTTTCTAAAAAATCTTTTGTAACTCATAATTCAATCCTCCTCATTTTCAATGGAAATCTTTCTCGTTTATGATATTTACCTTCTACAACCTTCTTAACCAAATCTCGTATCTCAAATTTATCATTTATTTTTATTGGTGTATTTTCTGCTATAGTTTCATTTTTATTTTCTTGTTCCTCAACAATTCTTAATCCATACTTCCTAATTAAACTGTCTGAGAATGATTCATAATCAAAGGTATCAAGATTTTTTAAATCAATCGCATATGCTCTATATTCATCTATGGGTATTCTTGATTTCTCATAACAAAATTTCACGGATATAGATCGTGCTTGCTCATCATATCTTATAATTTTAAAAATTATTTTCACCCTGAATCACCCCCCATGATGTAGCAATATATTTAGTACCACCTAGAGGTGGATTACCTCTATGTGTATGTGTGAATGAAGCAGGAAATATCAAAACATCTCCTGCTACTGCTTCTTCTCTTCTCTGTTGATATAAAAATTCTGTCTCACCTCCATCAAAATCATCATTCAAATAAACTTGAACAACAAACTGTCTCCTTGATACCTCTAATGCACCATTTTCATAATGCCACGCATGAAATCCTCCACCAGCTGGTATCTCTTTTAATTTAATATCATGCAGTAAAAATTTTCGTAAACCTAATACTCCAAATGCCTGTAGATATTCATCCACACAAGGTTTAAGTTTAGGAAAAATATCCTCTGCAAGTCTACTTGATGAAGAGAAATCATACTCATGTGTAATATTAACTGTCTTATGATCTTCTCTTGCCAATTTGTTTTTATCATAATAAAGCAAATGATTTTTTTC
The DNA here is from genome assembly GCA_036873525.1 of Chalinula nematifera. Classification (NCBI taxonomy): domain Eukaryota; kingdom Metazoa; phylum Porifera; class Demospongiae; order Haplosclerida; family Chalinidae; genus Chalinula; species Chalinula nematifera. Next base: position 11,803 of record JAYJLX010038230.1, read on the forward strand.
AAAGAAATGTATTCCCTCTATTATTCTCGTGCAGTCATCTTTTGTGAAAGCACCACTATATCTTCTTATTAAATCAGTCTCAAATGCCATATAATAAAATCTAGTAGTTTAATTATAGCACAAGCGTTGCATCTTGTACACCATTTATACCACTAGGAGTGGAATCATTGACATTTACTACAAATCCTGAAGTTCTCCTTATCGCTGCACCGGCAGCTCCTCCGGCAGCACCCTGATAGGTTGATTCTTCACCACCAGTACCTGTAACTCCTACCCCTGCTACTCGTGTTGCTTCACCACCATCACCACCAGCACCAGAGATCGCTTCTCCATCATTATTCCTACCAGCACCACCTGCTCCACCTTCACTTACAGTACCTGCGTTTCCATCCTGTCCATTTAGACCTGCGTTTATACCTCCACCACCAGCAGCACCGGCTGGGATACCTGCTCCACCACCACCTCCTCCACCAGAGGAAGTTCTTGTTGCTTCTTTATCAGTGTCATATGCACCACCGCCTCCACCGCCTCCACCGAAGCCTGCTGTGATGACACCGCCTGTTGATACATTCACTGTGGTAGGACTGTATTCAATACCCAATCCTGATGTACCACTTTCACCCTCGATTGCTTCTCCCGGCCCATCAGAACCTCTACCACCATCGCCACCAGCACCACCGATTCTACCTGAACCACCTACATCAACCTGTAGTGTTGTTGATGGATCCCACGATCCAGTTCTTAATGCACAATGTTCCTCTCTTGTTTTTTCTGATCCAATCTGTTGATTGACATGAATATGTACTTTTGTTCCTGACGAATTATTAGGTCTTGGTCTAAATCCTCCAACTACTGCAACGTGATTATGAACACCAACCGTTCCATTTAACTCATATCTATCTTTTGCAATTAACCTACTTCCACCCGCACCAGATGAACAAAAGTTAACCACTTGTTGCAATCTAGTGCTATAAAAATCTTCAAACGATATTTCTCCTGATGTAGGGACTGAACCACCATTACCTATTGAATCAATCGAACCGAAAGATAATTCACCAATAACCTGTGGAAAATCTGATTGACCCAACCCAATCTTTCGATAAGTCCCCAAACTAAATTGAGTGCCACTTGTGATGCCGGTTAATGGAAAATTATAACCAAACTCATTGGCGATATCTTGTGCTGAAATTGGGTTTCCTGATGCCTGTAGTGCCATTACTTTTTAAGTTCGTTTATTTCAGATTTAAGTTCTTTGATCGCTTCAATTAAAACTGGTATCAGTCTATCGTAGCGAACACCAATCGTGCCATCACCTCTCTTCTTAGTCACACCGGGAAGTTTTAGTTTCTCGACTTCTTGTGCGATAATTCCAGTATCACCACCTTCAAGACCCCAGATTCCGGCATTAGATTTCCAATCAAATGTGTTACCTGTGAGTGAACTAATCATGTCTAGAGCATTATCAATCGGTGATACGTTTTCTTTCATTGTTAAGTCAGAAGAACTAAATGCGATTACATCACCTGTAAATGTTCCTGTTCCTGAAACAGATAGGTTGTCATTTACTTGAACAGTGCCACCCTGTGAATCCAGTACAAGATTTCCAGTTGATGTATCAATCTCATTATTATCATTTCCGGGAGCTATTCTTATATTACCAAATATACCGCTTGCAGCAGTGATATCACCAGTGAAGGTAACACCTGCACCAGTGACATTACCATTGATATTCAAATCTCCTGTGACAGTTAGATTATCATCAACTGTGACTGTACCACCTTGTGAATCTATTGTTAAGTTGCCTGTGGTTGTATCAATCTCATTTGAATCTATTCTAATATTATCTACGTGAACTTGAACAAATGTAGAGACACCAGTAACATTTAATTGATCAGTAATGTTTACTGTGCCACCATCCGAATCAATTGTTAGATTCCCGTTAGAGGTATCAATTTCATTATCATCTGTAACACCAATTCGGATATTGCCATTTGTAGCACCATTTGAAGTGAAATCACCACTTACAACTAATGTATCCTGCACTGTTGTGGTTCCACCTGCAGAATCAATAATTATATTTCCAGAGGTAGTTCCAAGCATATTTGCTGTGGTAACACCAACCTTAAAGTCTCCGATCTCAGCACCACCATTGATGTTCATCAAACCAACAAATGTTGATACACCAGTTACTCTTAAGTCAGCAACAGTAGACCCTCCACCAACTGTGAAGTTTTCTCCCACATTAAGATTTCTCTCAATACCAATACCACCATCAGTAACGATAGATCCTGTATCCTTAGAATGTGAATTTGTATCATTAGTAATTTCAAGAGTGCTATTCAACTTCATTTCACCGTTGAATGTCACATCTTTATTGAGTTTGACAACTTCGTTAAAGGTAACAGGGCCATCAAACTGTGTAAGAATGGTTCTTGACTTACCACCCTCAACAACTAGTCTTTCTTTGATGATTACTTCATCAAATATAACTGATAGTCTTGATGGATCTTCACCTGTGACTGTTGGTATTGGAGCATCAAATGTTCTTTCCTGACCAGTCGCAGAACTAACTCTCTTATTACCAATGAAGAAGTCACCTCTGTTGTTCATACCTGTGTAAACAACAGTACCACATGATCTTTCTTGTGACTGTGTTAGAAACTCCTCTCTTTCAGTAAGTGTTCTAACCTGTACCTGTGGAAGTGCAGTTGAGTAGTTACCGGGCCCGAATCCAAGATATTCAAACGTATGACCAGATGCACGAATGATAGATGGTCGTCTAAATTCGATTGGTACTGGTTTTATTTTTCTGATTAACTCACCTGCTGTATGATCTTCTTGAATAGTTCCTAATGCACCACGAAGAACTTTAATTTCATTGTTCCCTGTACCAGTTACATTTGCATCTGTAACTCTTAGAATTTCATTTCCAACTTGAACATAAGAACCAAGATCAAATCTTGCAGTCGTACCCACACCCACGTTAGCAAGATTAACTTGTAATGTGGTTCCTGTAGTTACATTTGTTCCAAGAGTGAATGTTTCATTATCAAAGAATGCTAATCCTCTTGAACCAATATTCTCATTTTCTTTATCTGATGCAAGAGTTGCAGCAGTCATTCCATCACGAAGAACGTGAGCAGGGTTTGTTAACTGAGTTGTTGTTTTAGATGAGAATGATGTTGGACTTAAGACATTACTTACAAAGAACTTACCAATATTCTGATTACTTGTATCACTTACTTGGAACTGATTACCAACTATTAATCCATGACCAGATGTAAATGTGAAAGTAGTGATTCCAGCAGTCGCATCAAATACGGGTGATCCTGTGATCGTAGCAGATGGGCCTTGGTTGATAGCAAATTGATTTGCAAAAATATCTGGACTACCAGCAGTCAATGCAACAGAAACTTGAGTTGTTGATGGGATTGAAGCGATACGATATAAAGCATCAGATGCTGTACCTATACCAGTGATTTGTAATACATCACCTATATTAGTTGTGATACCTACAGTGGCGATAGTGACCTGTGCACCAGATCCACCAGTAGCAGTGTTGTCAATATTAAGTGTCTCTCCATTTACATATGCAGATCCACCTTCAATAATCTCGACAGCTGTGACAGCATTGCTTGCAACAGTAACTTTTGCAGTTGCACCATCCCAATTATTTGGAGAAGCAGAATTAAGTAATTTGACATTATGATAAGTGCCATTTGTTAATCCAGTTCCACCTGTAATTGTGGCAACTGTCTTAACCCCTCCAAATCCGTGTGGTCTATCGA
>JAYJLX010038241.1:0-15578 GCA_036873525.1 Chalinula nematifera
TGAAAGGAGACCAACGGAATTGGTTAGGGTTGGGCGGCCATTTTGAGAAATCATTGGTAAAGTTGTCCACATTTGTTGCCTTATAAGGTAAATGATGAACAGAGGGACGGATACGGTACAGCCAGCTATAGAAACACAGAGACCATTCATAACCAACACTATAGCCCCTCCCCCAACCTATATTTCATGTAACTATACCTTCGTTTATTAGTTTCTCGTGGACATGTAAAAGCCGTTCCTGACAACAGTTCAGCATATAAACCATACGGACACACTTGGGGCGAGTTCTGTTCATAGTAACAATGGGATTTTAAGTATACAATGACAAAGGGGTAAATAGGATTCAAGATGACATCTGGTAAACCCACTCACTTGTCCTTTTGGTAAGGCATCTGGTAGAGCTTCTGAAGATATTTCACTACCAAAACCAGGATGATACTAGAGGATAAGGGAAATATAAATTAGTAAGAACTAATAGTAATAAAAACAGGTTGGTTTACTTTCAATTGATCGGCCATTTTTCGTAGAATAAAAATTGCAAGTTTTGGAGGTGTGGCTGATATTTTAATAACCGCCCCTTTTGGATAGAAACGACCACTCCATGCATGCTCTCCATTAGCGCGGGGCACAGAAAGAAGTTCAAAAGAAGAGTTGTAGCCTCTATGATCTAAAGGATATGATAGACACTAGCCAGTGGAGAGCCTGTATCGGTCGTTGGAACCATCGCTGTTCCAGTTGTTCCCGTGTATCTAATAACAGTACATCAACTGATAGTCCGATAGCAGTCGCTAATGGTTCTATACTGGTGAGGAGTCTGGCTATTATATTAGTTATAGTGCTGATACTATCAGGAGATATTGAACTCAACCCAGGACCAGGTTAATATACTGTAGGGCTGGGAATATGGCATTATCTCTGCAGTTTTGGCTGAGTGGGTGGGGCATAAATACAAGTCTTTTACCATGCTTTGGTATATTTCAGGTCAACCACCCAAACTAGTTGATGTTTCTCGCCATTTACGGTCTCGCTCCAGTAGATGGAGAGATATTGGTGGAGAGCTCGAGGTGTCATTGGACTTCCGCAATAGTCTACAGCATGATGTGGCACTTGATGATAGTTCAAGACTAGAAAATGTATGTAGTAAGTGGATCGAATCACAGTGCTCTGAGGTTTCCTGGGACCACCTGATGGAGGTACTAAGAGAGCACCTGGAAATGGCTGATATTGCTGATAAGATAAAGGAATATCTATTGAATAATTCTACAGCAAAGGAAAAATATGGATGGACAGATAAATCATCTAGTGGTATGTCTCATAGTGATCAGTTTTGGATACCGCTATGTGTATTAAGTATTAAAATTTTTTTCTGTTTACTAAATAGTTGGGACCAAGTCTTTAGCTGAAAATAAAAAAAATCTATTTACAGAGGATGTTAATGCAATCAAGTATCATAAGGGTCACTGTGGATGGGTGGCATGTAATAGCATTGCTTTGTTTGCTGAGAGACTAATTGAGAATCCTATCAGTGAAGGTATGTTATATAGTTATTTGATTTTTTTAAAAGTTATAATTATTGTTAATAGTAGTTCAATCAGACAACCCAGCTGAGCAGTATCCGAGTAGATCTCCAGCACTACGAGATATTCGTTGCCTACGTCGCAATATTGAATGTGGTGTGTATGGATTTTCTTCATGCAGTACTAATGACAAGCCACTACCTGAACTATTGAGCTCAATCTATGAGTCCAAGGACGTCAAACAGTGTGAAGAACTGGCTGGTAGTATAATTGATGGAGACATTTGTATGGGGCGTATGAAGGGCGGGTATAATGATCAGCATTTCAATTGGATGAGTTTCTGCTACTTCCTTCAGCACTCTGGTCGCGTATGGAATATGATTCATCTGTATCGACCTGATGAACTATTTAAAGCCATTGGCAGTAAAGCAGATCCAACCATACGCTGTAAAAAAGTTAGTATAGATATTCCAACGACAGTACGAGCTCGAGATGAATGTGAAGATCTGTTGATTAAGTGCATTAATTTGTTTTCAAAAGATGACTTACAAGAGTTGAAGTGTAATTTTATGTCTTCTCCAGTGTTCTACAGCGTACTTTGTACACTTTTAGAAAAGCCTTACAGGATAAAAAAAATTATTTTTTTAAACGTCAATAACCATGCCTATTGCTTGTCTACTCATCAAAATCAAGATGATAATGAACATTTAGCAAAAGAGCGTGAAAAGCTAACAGACACTATCTCTGGTGCCTCATCATTGGAAGAACTGGCCCTAAAACTTGACGAGTCGTCATCATCTAGGCACAAAGCTTTAGATACTGTTGCCATTTTAAATGGAGTGGCAGGGAGCACTTCAATAACATCACTAGTACTGGAGAACTTTGATTACAGTAAGGCAGGACCAGCACTGGAACAATTATTGAAAGAAAATAGAAAGTTAGAGAAGCTGTGGCTCATGGGTGGATTTGTGTACCAGTGGGAATCAACACCACTCAATATAACAGAAATAAATGCACCTCTAAGGGATCTGGATATTCTTTTACCAAATGATCGCTTACATTCAATCGTATCAAAAGTACACAAGTTAAAGTCACTGACTATTGGTGATAGACTACCGAGTCATCAGTTACCACCAGCTGCTGACTCTAGTAAAGCCAGTACTGCCTCTCTGCTTAAATGCTGTCCCAGTTTAACTATGTTACGCACATCATGTGACAAAGTACTTACAGAGTTAGAACAGCAGAGTGTTGAACAGGTTTCACGACTAAAAGGACTTGTAATTAAAAAAATGAGCTATCCCCTTTTAAAGCAGACTAGCTCTCGTTTGAAGCACCTCGAAGTTACTGTTACTGATAGTATTTTTATACTTTCTCCTTCATTGGCTGGCGGCGGGCTGCCACAGATCAGTAGTACTTTGAAAAAATTGACAATACCCACACATTGTCTTAACGTGGAAAGACTGATTAACAGTATGAAGAAAGAACTGAAAAACCTTAAAATTCTTGAACTTAGAATCAGTATACCTGATCATTTTGACCAATCAAAAAGTTACGATGTGACAGCTGGTATTTTTTCAACAGCTAACACCATACTACACTCCTTTTCCACACTTGAAGAATTGCAAGTCATTAATATAAAGCCACCATTGATGTGCCCAGGCTGGGCAACAAGCTGTCAGGAAGCTGATATAAAGGGTGACTGTGTCCTTGATGAATTTGTAACAGCTGTAGTCTCCCACCACCACATTGAATACGTTGGAATCTCATCGAGTCAAACTTATGATAGTTATTCATGGATCAGTGACATATATAGCAAGGTATTGCATAGATTGGCTGATGAAGAAAGAAAGTCACGAGTTCCCTTGATAGAAATTGGAAATATTAAGCGAAACCAGTACCCATAACTTATCAAGGTTTAACTATCTACATCTGAGATCAAGTATATACTGTACTGATAAAACATTGAAGTTTAAAAAATTCAATTAATATACATATATTCAGTATAATAGGTTATACACAATTATAATATTATCACAGTGTTTAAAATTGGTTTGAGTGATTGTTCAACTGTGCCTTTAGTCTAAATCTCTGTTGTTTCATCTACACACACGTACGTACATTAAAAAATATTAATTATAATTAAATTCTGTTATTTATAACTTTAATTACCTCATTAAGTTTCTTGGTTAATTCGTTATTTAAACTTGTATACATAGTGTTTTCCTCCTTTAACCTCTTGATTGATTTTTGTAGCTCACTTAATTTACTATTCTTTTTGATATACTTTGGATGATTGTAAACTATAAATTGAGACAAATAACCATTAATAAAAGTTATTAAGTAGTTTACTTATTAAACTATATGCAAAGTGCTGAACCCTCGCTGTCATACATGTACAGTAACACACTTGATCCAATATATAAACCTGATTTGACAACACAGCTTCTTACATCTGTCCATACTACAGCACTAAACTCTGCACGTACAATCCAGCACACACTTACAGTATAACACATACAACTTAAGTGATGACTCTTTGAATGAACCAAGTAACTATTTACAGGCATATAGTAAACTTGTAGAGTATAGACCATCAAGTTTCACTAGACAGACTGCATGCAGCATTTTTACACTAAAAAACTCACAATCACTAGAAAATATAGTTCAATAGAAGATGACTGAGAATTGGGGCCTTTAGAGCAAGCTTTAGAAACACTAGGACCAGTCTTCACACTTCACAGCAGTAGACACCACTGACCATATCAGAGTAAATTTAGGCGCAACTAACAAATTTTATATAATTACGTGTGCTCAAGGGACACGGTCAGAGAAAATGGTGACCAGCAAAACAATTAATCAAAGTACTCTAAGCTCTTCATCTTAACGTTGGCCATGTTTTGAAAATCCTTTAAATGGTGGAATTATTGACATCAAGTGCCTTCAATAGAGTGTTATCAAGTATCCACAGAGATTACGCAGTAACACACAGACATACACACAAACACACACACACAAACCAACTACTATAATCCTCCGCCCACACTCAGGTTAATTAATGTTAAAAAAATGCATATAGCCATGCCCACTATTTAATCAATGTAATCGAGCTAACCATTGTATTCTCCATTTTGATGGACTTCAGTTCCATTGTACTCGCCTTATCAAATGTGGGTGTGTCTGGTCCATGAGGGGTCATCATACTGTGTAGGGTAGCTCCGCCCGGCTTTGTAGGGTAGCTCCGCCCGGCTTGTTATCTTTCTTGGCATTGTATTTACCACGTACATACCATACCCATAAACTCACTCATACAGTTACCTAATATGGTAATGAAGGAATATTAATAACTATTAATAACTATGGATTGCTTGGCTTAACTGACGGTGGTAATATGGTGGTCGGAACGTGTTCTCCTGTACCAGCCATCTTGGCGGGAATATAACAAAGTCAGCAACCGCTACACCTGGTATAGTAGAGGGACACATGAGGACAGTGAAAATAGATGGATCCTGTGAGAGAAGACAATATTAAAATCAAATAACACAATTTAGAAGAGCAATAACCAGACTAGATTAGACAATATACTTACACAATGATCAAATGATACTGAATTGATAACCATAAAGTTCTTTAGATTGTATTTGTAAGGATAATAGTTCCCATGCCAGGCAACGACATCAAAAGGGGAGTGGTCCTGTTATTAATAGTTATTATAAAACACACCTTCTAATGGGTTGGCTATATGAATACCTAAGTGGCATCAAACAATGATCCCTGGAATTTCCCTATAACTGTATATCCATTATCAGGAACATCACGATCTTCATACCATGCAACAGGAGCAAGGAAGTCATGAAGATTGTCTAGCCTATTTGAACCTAGAGAGAGAGAGAGAGAGAGAGAGAAAGATCATAAAGAAAGGAATTGGCAAGTGGACCATGTCAATAAAGAATGCTTGAACAAATATTCAATGAGAAAATGTAGCAGATAGGAAAAACTGACTGCCAACTACTCTAACTACAGTCAGTACTTTCAACTGCCATTAGATAATAATATCGGTCATTTGAAACACTTTAGGAATGTCAACCTTTCACATTATAAAGTTACGCATATAAATGACCAGTTAATTAATATAATTTATTAATTACCTATTGGTCCGAGATTGGGTAACTGGAAGTGTCCATTAAAGACCTCCAGGACATAGCCCCTGGAGGGACCAGACACGCCCACACTGAACCTCATTCCTTGCTATAATTAGAATCAATTATAATTATTAATAATTAAGTGGGTGTGGCTTTACCTGTATAACTGCAAACTCATTTGGCTCAACTTGTAGTTTACCAAATTCAGTGAAAATAGACAAAGTGCCTTGCTGGGGTACTGTATGTAGTTATTAATAGTTATAAATAACTGACTACACCTTTTTCAATTTAGACTGACCAATCAGAAAGTCTCCATCACCATTATACATGCATTTGTTATCCATGGGAACATTACATGTGTATATATACACTACAACACCATCCCTACACTTGGGATCACCAGTACCACATATTGTATTCAGCCCCTGTCATTAATGGGTTAATTTATTAAATAGTAGTTAATTAATTAATAAACTGACTTGTACAAAGTCAGTGTCCTTTGATGGGATGTTGAAAGGAGACCAATGAAATTGGTTAGGGTTGGGCGACCATTTTGAGAAATCGTTGGTAAAGTTGTCTACATTTGTTGCCTTATAAGGTAAATGATGAACAGAGGGGCGGATACGATATAGCCAGCTACAGAAACACAGAGACCACACCCCTTTATAATCACATAACCAACACTATAGCCCCTCCCCCAACCTATATTTTAGTGTAACTATACCTTCGTTTATTAGTTTCTCGTGGACATGTGAAAGCTGTTCCTGACAATAGTTCAGCATATAAACCATACGGACACACTTGGGGTGAGTTCTATTTATAGTAACAATATAAACCAATGGCATAGTAACAATGAGATTCATGTACACAATGACTGAGGGGTGAGTTCTATGTTAGTAATAATAGCCAGACAACATAGCTAGGGGTACCCTCTGGTAAACTAACTCACTTGTCCTTTTGGTAAGGCATCTGGTAGTGCTTCGGAATATATCTCACTGCCAAAACCAGGATGATACTAGGGGAAAGGAGAAATATAAATATAACAAGATAAGAACACGTTTATACTTTCAACTGATCGGCCATTTTTTCGTAAAAATTGCAAAGATTTTAGAGGTGTGGCTGATAATGTGATAAATCTATTATAACTAGCCATGATTAGATCTATAGTTGAAACAAAACACACCTCAATTTTCATACACATGATCATTGTCACCAACCGAGTCACCGCGACTCACTGTCCGTTACCATTTGCGCGGGGCAGAGAAGAATTAGAATTTCAAAGAAGAAAGGCGAAGGATCTAAAGTATGATAGATACTAGCCAGTGGAGAGCCCGTATTGGTCATTGGAACCATCGTTGTTCCAGTTGTTCCCGTGTATCTAATAACAGTACATCCTTGAGTACATCAACTGATAGTCCGACAGCGTGGTCCGCTGATGGTTCTATACTGGTGAGGAGTCTGGCTATTGCATTGGCTATAGTGCTGATACTATCAGGAGATATTGAACTCAACCCAGGACCAGGTAAGTCAGTATATCGTAGGGGACGGACGATTGGGACAGGAAGCGAAGGGTAATGTGTATAGACTATATACGTATTGGAGGAATTGTTGGGAAAATTTTGAGACCAGCACATAGTGATTTAGTCTCGCATAGCTGGCCCCTCCCACTGAGAGGTTAGAGCCAGGGCTGGCTATACGACACTAAGCCGAGTAATGAAGGTCACGTCAGAGGAGCTAATTCTCTTGTGGGTTAAAAATTAATTTTAAAATGTCAATGTCAGCAAAATATCACCTCAAATTTATCCAGTGACACATGATACATACATCTACTGATTATTTTCCAACAATTTATGATTTTACATGTATAAGTCATATTGGGTACCAGAGCAAGAGTTTCATTAGTTCAATACGAAGTACATGGATGGTTGGGGCATATACATGTTATTCATTACATATATTCACTCTATTTTAGGTAACACACCTGAACCACTCGATGTGTTCAATTGTCTCAAATCTGATTCCAGTAAATGGATGGCTATAGGTAGAGCGCTTAAAGTTCCACTGAATTCCCGTGAGAGTTTACAGCGCGATGCAACATTAGATGATAATGATAGGCTTGAAAAAGTTTGTAGTAAGTGGATCAAATCACAGTGTTCTAAGCCAGTATCCTGGGACCACCTGATGGAGGTACTACGAGAGGAACCGTTATCCATGGCCGATACTGCTGATGAGATTGAGGAATATCTACTGAATAATTCTACAGCAAAGGAGAAATATGAATGGAGTAATTCTACTAGTGGTATGATTACTAATTTCAGTGCTTTCATATCATATTGGCATATGATGGAGCTTATATAATAAGTTATATTTTCTTTGAATTATAGCCTGGCTAAATCATTAATTACACAGACTCCGCCTCCATGCAGTAGTATAGTGGAATTTCAGTTGCCTTAATTCAGCTCCTTGATTGACAAGCTTTTTTTTTTTTCAAATGGCACTGATATTTTTCAAAAATTAATTCAGCATTCCAGCTGAATATTTAAAAAAAATTGTGTATTCACAATGTTTAGAGTATTACGCCGGTGTTTGTACATGCATAGTTGCATTTTTTTGCAACTGCTAAGCAGTCAAAGGTCTGTGAAAACTACAAAAATTCAGTGCTGCCCTTAAAAAATAAAACTGGCCACTATACGGTATTATACTGTATTGAGTCACTAGTGTAGTGTAAAGTTTTTTTTCTTACTTATAATACTCTTCAGGGGCCCCACCCACTGTTTTGGATGGTAAAGATGGAATCATATATAATGGCACATGCGGATGGGAAGAGTGTAGTTACAGTAATTTATGTGCCTGGAGATTACGGGATCCTACTGGGAAGCCACCTAAAAGGAGAAAAATCGAAGGTATGTGGATCAAATTTAATTCAGCAATATATATATAGTATAGTGAATTGACTGTATGTATTCCTTTATTGTATATACACAGATGTCAAACCTAACAGCTGCCAACAAAGCCCAAGTGTACTGCCGTCACTACAAGGCCATATTCATTGTATAAAAGATATGACTAATGAGTGTTGGGATTATTTAGTGACATGTCATGGCAGTGCCAACAACCCTGCTGAGGCTCTGCGTGAGTTTCTTAGTTCACTTCATGAAACCGAAAATACTGATCAGCAGTGTCGAGAATTGGCTTCTAGTTTGGTTGATAAAAACATTTGTATGGGACGTATTGAGGGACTTAAGGGAGATAAAGGGGATCAGCATCGGAAGCTTTTCTTAAGCTTTCTCAAGTTTCTTCAACAGTCCGGTATAGACACATGGGATACAATTCATTTATATCCACCAACTGATGATCCACCATTTGATAAGCCATCTGATGATCCACCATCTGATAAACCATCTGATGATCCACCATCTGATAAGCCATCTGATGATCCACCATCTGATAAGCCATCTGATGATCCACCATCTGATAAGCCATCTGATGAGCCCCCATCTGATAAGCCAGATGATCTACCATCTGATAAGCCAACAGATAATACTGCCATTGATAATGGCAGCATCGTACATTGTAAAAAAGTTAAAATATCTTGTGTATATGTATCGATAAAACCACATAGTGAAACTGTTCTGGAGTGCATTAAGCTGTTTTCAAATTTACAAGAATTTGAGTGTCATTTTAGGGCGTCAGAGTTTACGAACTACTACTGCGTACTTATCGGGGTTTTAGAACTACCTCAGATAAAAAAAATTTCATTGAAAGGTGAATTTCAGCCACGGTGGCGTGACCCCAACCCTAAAAAATGGACAAAATATAATAAACAGCTACAAGAAGCTATTGCTAGTGCTCATTCTCCATTGGAAATACTAGTATTAATACGACTTAACAAACCATCATGTAGTGGTTCAAATTGTCCAGAGTGTGAAATCACCAATGCCATTTTAAATGGAGTAGCAAAGAACAATACAATGACATCACTAGTAATGAAGAACTTTAGTTATACTGAGGCAGGACCAGCACTGGAACGATTATTTAAAGATAATAGAAAATTAAAGCAGCTGTGGCTCCTGGGAGGATATTACTGCCGATCATTACCCAATAATATAACAGAAATAAATACACCTCTGACAGATTTAGATATTCTGTTGCCAAGGGATTGTTTAGATTCAATTGTACTGAAAACCAATAACTTAAAGTCACTGGCTATAGCACATTATTGCCTACCACCAGCCAAGGAATCTATACTGATCATGAAAACCGAGCAGCTGAAGTCAGCAGTGTATCTTGGCTCAAGTGCTGTCCCAATTTAACTCGATTATGCACATCACATGATTGGATACTTGATGAGTTGGAGAAGAGTACTGAGCAAACTTCACTTCCGGATGAACTTGAAATTAATAAAATTAGTTATCCCCTTTCAAAACGGTGTAGACCGTTAAAATGCCTTGAAGTTACTGGTGATGAATGGCCAACCACTCCGCTTTATTCTCCCGCAGCAGAAATAAACAATTATTCTCGGATATTTTCCCACCATGGTAATATAGAGGTGTTGAAGATACCAGTTAGTTGTATAGAAGTGGCAAAATTAGTTCGTGATGTTATGAAGAAAGAACTGAAAAATCTGAAAAGTCTTGAACTGAGAATCATTTGCCGATTATCTCCAAGTTTATTACTAACTACAACATACCAATCAACTGGTTATGATGTGACAGCTGGTATTTTTTCAGTGGTTAGCACTGTACTAGGGTCCTTTCCCACACTCAAGCAACTACAAGTTGTGAATACCAATATTCATTATGAATTTAATGAAGCTGATATAAACTTGGACGACCGTATTCTCGACAAGTTCACATCAGCTGTTGTATCCCACCGTTCCATTGAATACATTGGGATTGGGTTGAATGTAGTTTGTGATCATTATTCGTGGATCGACGACATACAACGTACTATATTATCTAAATGGCCTATAGATCAGATTCCCATAATAGAAACTTATAGAGAACGGCACCGCATTGGACAATATCATATACAATTACTAAAATATCAAGTTACATAAAAATATGTACCGAAGCATAAACTAACACACGCTAATTTAATATATATAATAGTTATATACAATAAACTATTTAAAGTTAAAAAATGCAGTTAAAAATGGTTTGGACTGATTGTTCAACTGTGCCTCAAGCCTACATCTCTGTTGTTTCATCTACACACAAACACATACATTAGGTAATTAATATTAATTATAAATTTATCATTAATAACTTTAATTACCTCATTAAGTTAATAATTATTCGTTATTTTAAATTCGTATACATAGTGTTTTCCTCCTTTAACCTCTTGATTGATTTTTGTAGTTCATTTTTACTTTTCTTTTGATATACTTCGGATGATTGTAAACTAAACCGAGACAAATTATAATTAATAATAGTTATCAAATAGTAACAAGCTTAATTATTAAATTATAGCCACGCCTACTATTTAATTATTGATCAATCTGACCATTGTGTTCTCCATTTTGACGGGCTTCAGTTCCAAATCATCATACTGTGTAGGGTGGCTCCGCCCGGCTTGTTATCCTTATTGGCATTGTATTCACCACATACCATACCCATAAACTCACTCATACAGTTACCTAATATGGTAATGAGGATATATCAATAACTATAGATCCTGTGCAACAGACCTTTCAAAATTAAACATGAATTAACCAAAAATACTGACCGCACCCACCCACATGCATATAATTTACTTTGAGGTGGCAAGAGATAGTGTTTATCCATGGCTAAACTTGCTTATTTGCTCCATTATCAGCTGGAAAACTTTGCTATCCAGCTAAAACAAGACCTACACGTATTAAAGTTACATTTGCATACTTTTGATGTGTGGAAAGTCTGACAGGAGTGAGCTAAGGGCGAATTACAACTACATGTTCCTTAACTATTGCAGTATAAGACTTACTGCCACCCAGAAGTCAGTAGGCGCGGTCAGTATTTTATTGATTTTTGATCATTTTCAATGACGAAGCAGTGACGAAGGTGCAAGTGAAAGAGGTCTATAGGCATGGTAGTTATGTGGGTGAGACTACAGGTCCGCCATCTTAGTGTACATACTGCTATAAAATGATGGAAGCATGCAGGTATGAGGTAGGTTTGTGTGCATGGTTTTTTAAAGAAACAAAATAGAATTATTGCAAGTAAAGCATATTTTCCCTTTATAAACTGGAGTAGGACACCTAAATCGTCTCTGCAATAAAGTTGGAATTCGTGGAGCTGTCTATTCCGCTCCATACAAATCAATGCATTCTTCCACCATGTTGATGTACAATTTACAGAATATTACTACACGCCCACACATCACCCATTTGAAGGGTCTATACATTAATAAGTCTATGGAGTGTTGCTTTAATTGACTTTTGTTAGTTTCTCATGGACATGTGAAAGCTGTTCCTGACAACAGTTAAGCATATAAACCATACGGACACATATTTGTGGGAGGGGGGGGGGGGGAGGAGAAAGAGAGAGAGACGAGTTCCATTTATAGTAACATAAACCATACAAACACACACTTGGGGCGAGTTCTATTTATAGTAACAATTTAGCAAATAAACTATAGGACACACTTACTTGGAGCCAGTTCTATTTATAGTAACAATGGGATTTCATGTACACAATGACAAATAGAGGTGGGTTTTATTTAAGTTCTAATATGGGTTCACACAACATGATGGCAGACAACACAATACGTAGGGTGGTTGAGGGGATAGTACATATATGGGTACTGCTGGTAAACCAACTCACTTATCCTTTTAGTAATGTATCTGGTTGTGCTTTGGAAGATATCTCACTGTAAAAACCAGAATGATACTACATGTAGATCTGCCATTTTTTCTTTGATTTTGCAAAGTTTTGGGGGTGTGGCTAATATTTTAACTAGCCAATCCATAGATATCTATGGCCAATCATAATCCTTAATCCTATTTCATTAAAAAGTGCGCGGACAAAAGCCCAAGCCCCAAAGGACGTCACCAAAGGAGGAACTATTAAACTCTATGACCTAAAGGATGATAGATACTATCCAGTGGAGAGTTTCTTCATTAACTCAGTTATATAAAATCGCTCATCAGTATAATATTATGCATTGTTTTCCTCCTTTTACCCTGTTGATTGATTTTTGTAGTTCACTTTGTTATTAAACTGCATGGCTTTTAAAAAGAAAAAAACAAAAAAAATTAATTACATTATAGCCACACCCTCTTTAATCAATATAATATTATAGAGCTAACCATTGTGTTCTCCATTTTGACTGGTTTTAGGTCCATTTTACTGGAGTTATCAAATGTGGGTATGTCCAGTCCATGAGGGGTCATCATACTATGTGAGGTGGCTCGCCCGGCTTGTTATCCTTCTTGGCAACGTACTCACCACATACCATACCCATAAACTCACTCATACAGTTACCTAATATGGTAATGAGGGAATATTAATAACTATTAATAACTATATATTTTAATAACTATGTTTTCACTGACACGATGGTAATATGGTGGTCGGAATGTGTTCTCCTGTACCAGCCATCTTGGAGGGAATATAACAAAGTCAGCAACCGCTACACCTGGTTTAGTAGAGGGACATGTGAGGACAGTGAAAAGGGACGGATCCTGTGAGAGACAAAGGAGACAATACTGCATAACCAGATCAGACCAGACTGTAAACTTACACAATGATCAAATGATACTGAGTTGATAACCATAAAGTTCTTTAGATTGTATTTATAAGGATAATAGTTCCCATGCCAGGAAACAACATTAAAAGGGGAGTGGTCCTGTCATTAATAATTATTAATAAACACGCCCACTAATGGCTAGGCTATATGAATACCTGAGTGGCAGCAAACAATGATCCTTGGAACTTCCCTACCACTGTATATCCATTATCAGGAACATCACGGTCTTCAAACCATGCAACAGGAGTGAGGAAATCACAAGGATTGGCTAACCCATTGGAACCTAGAGAGAGAGAGAGAGAGAGAGAGCCGGAAACCATGAAGAAAGCTATTGGCAAGTGGACCATGTCAATAAAAATTGCTTTAAGTTGAACAAAGAAATATTCAATGAGAAAATGTAGCAGAAAGGAAAAACTGACTGCCAACTACTCTAACTACAGTCAGTACTGCCAACTGCTATTGGATAATATCAGGAATGTTAATGTTTCACAATATAAAGTTACGCATATAAATGACCAGTTAATTAATATTATATATTAAATTCATTAATCACCTATTGGTCTGAGATTGGGTAACTGGAAGTGTCCATTAAAGACCTCCAGAACATAACCCCTGGAGGGACCAGACACGCTGAACCTCATTCCTTGCTATAAAAGAATCAACTCTAATTATTAATAATTAAATAGGTGTGGTTTTACCTGTATAACTGCAAACTCAGTTGGCTCAACTTGTAGTTTACGAAATTCAGTGAAAATAGATAAAATGCCTCGCTGGGTAGACGTGGGGTACTGTATGTAGTTATTAATAGTTATAAAAAACTGACCACACCCTTATAATTTAAACTAACCAATGAGAAAGTCTCCATCACCGTTGTACATACATTTATTACCCATGGGAACATTACATGTGTATATATACACTACAACACCATCCCTACACTTGGGATCACCAGCACCACATATTGTATTCAGCCCCTGTCATTAATGGGTTAATTTATTAAATAGTAGTTAATTAATTAATAAACTGACTTGTACAAAGTCAGTGTCCTTTGATGGGATACTGAAAGGAGACAAACTGAATTGGTTAGGGTTTGGCAGCCATTTTGAGAAATCGTTGGTAAAGTTGTCGACATTTGTTGCCTTGTAAGGTAAATGATAAACAGAGGGGCGGATACAGTATAGCCAGCTCGATAGCTAGCTATAGAAACACAGAGACCACACCACTTTAATATCACATGACCAATACAATGGGTCCTCCCCAATGTATTTTTTATGTAATTGTAAGTATACCTTCGTATATCAACCACGTGGGATAGGTTCTACGAACAATGCTTTTTCATGTACACAATGATAAAGTGGTAAGTTTCATTTTAGCAACAATAGTATTCAAGATGGCCACAGAAAAGGGGTATCCTCTGGTAATGCCAATTAACTCACTTGTCCTTTTGGTAAGGCATCTAGTGGTGCTTTAGAAGATATCTCAATGCCACAACCAAGATGACACTAGAGGATAAGAGAAACATAAATATTACAAGAACTAATAAAAGCAGAAGGCCAACTGATCTGCCATTTTTTCTTGGAGGTGTGGTTGACCATGCACGTGCGTGTACGTGTGCACGCACGTGCGCACAGCAGCGCGAGCACGGCGGCTAATGGAGCGGCTCAGCGGCTGCCGGCTGGAAAGTGGAGTGGAAATTTTCAAATTTAGGAAAGAAAAGTTAGAAAACTTAGAAAAGAGAAAATCACTCAGAGACTGCAGAGAGAAAGAGTCACTAACTCTTTGGTCTAAAGTATGATTGATACTAGCCAGTGGAGAGCCCGTGTTGGTTATTGGAACCATCGTTGTTCCCGTGTACGTGTCGCGGTACGTGTCTCTAACACCAGAGCTGATACTAGTCCAATAGCGGCGGCTGCCGATGGTTCTATACTGGTGAGGAGTCTGGCCATTATATTAGTTATAGTGCTGATACTATCAGGAGATATTGAACTCAACCCAGGACCAGGTTAGTATATACTGGACTGAGGGGATACATCTGGGAGAAAAACATGCATGATGCATGCATTGGCTGAACGGTGGGTGGGGCATGAATACAGTCGATGTATCTTTCGTTATCATGCTAGGTCAACCACTCAAACCACTTGATGTTTTTCGTTGTCTACGGTCTCACTCCAGTCAATGGAGGGATATTGGTAGG
>JAYJLX010038252.1:0-15567 GCA_036873525.1 Chalinula nematifera
AGTGAATATCACACAGAGCAGTGGATATGGACTAGTACTGATGAACAATATTGGGAACATAACGATAACAGAGGCACAATTCATTAATAATACTAGAAACGTTACATATGAGGATGAGGATTGCTCTATTGCTGCTGCGTCAGGAGGAATGCTAATACATAACCAGAACATCTCTTCAACCTCTTGTCACAGTTACCTGATACAGTCTGTATATTTTATTGGAAATGGCAAATTTTGTTCAAAGGAGCCAAATTCTGTCTTTCGCGGAGGAGGCTTGAGAATAGTTCTACAAAACTTTCAATCAGTTGATGTGCTTTTAAATGACACATTGTTCATAAGAAATAAAGCTGATTACGGTGGAGGTGTGCAGGTATGGATCTATGGAAGTAGTGGAAATGAAGTCAAGTTTATTAACTGTCACTTTATTGAAAACAATGCTAATACTGATGGATCTGGAAGTGATGTTGGATTCTTACAAGATCAAGAACAAGACATTGATTCTGTATCAAACCTTGTTTGTTTCAAAAACTGTTCCTGGGTCTCAAATGGACCACCACAAGAGGTCAGTCCATTTGATCATAGAAGTACTAAAGGTACAGCCTTAGCACTTTTCACTACATTCTCTCGCATAACACAAGTAACATGTAATCCAACACTGAACAACTTAACACTGGATAACTGTGTATTTGAGGAAAATGAAAGTTATGCAAGTTCAGCATTGAAAGCATCACTTACTATAAATCGATTTGCAAAAAGCAAAGGGATAGTTATTTATGTTGTAGTGAACATTAATGATTGTAGATTTATAAATAACAGGGCAACAGATAAACAAGAAGTAGAGCGTAAGCTTTCCAATGGAGCAACAGTGCTGTCATCACATGTAGCTTTAACATTCAGTGGTACTAACACATTCGTCAATAATGAAGGTACAGCACTATTGTTAGAAGGGGCTATAGCAGTGTTTAGTTCTTCCAATAACATATTCATGAATAACACTGCTGAGCGTGGGGCTGGTATATATATGAAAGAGCAATCGTTTCTGGAAATGAAAGGTTACAACAGTTTTTCATTTATAAACAATAAAGCTTTATATGGTGGAGCATTATTGGCAACACATGTCAGCCCGTATCAACTCAGAAATCTTGACAAATGCTTTCTAAAAGGAGACAGGAACCAAAATTCATTCATTTTTGGAAATAATACAGCAACTCTTGAACTTGGTGAAGATATTTTTATTTTTAACTTATTTCCATGTTTAGACAGTAGTAGCTACAGCAATGTGACAGATATTTTTCATCATAATATTATTGGCAACTTCATGTTTTCCAATAACTCTTTTGTTCAAGGCTCTAAATCAATTACTACAGCACCTTATAAACTGGTACATTCATATACTAACCAAACATTCAGGGCTGTGCCTGGAAAGCGGATGAAATTGTCTATTCATCAACAGGATCAGCTCGAAAATGAAATAAAGAATAGCTTTTTTACATTAGTCCTAAGTCTTGAAAATACAGAAACAAGTTTAATACAACTAACATCATCTTCTGTGATTGTTTCAAGTTCTACCAATGTTACTTTTATTGGCAAGCCAGGAAGTACTGGAACATTAAAAATCAGATCAGAGTTATCTACTACTGAGCTAATAAACTTAAAAATTGAACTCCAAGAATGTACCCCGGGATACTTTTATAATCAAAATACGAGGGTATGTGACTGCACATGTTATAGTGTATCCCAGCGGATGTCTGCAATACCCCTGTGTCGGTACCGTGAATTTGCATTACTAAAGATTGGCTACTGGGCTGGGTATATTCCCAACCCACACCCTACAAGCAATAAAGAAGAGATGATGCTGTTTGTTACAGGTAACTGTCAACCGTATATATGTAAATTCAAAGAGTCAATGATGATCCTGGGAAACTATCTAATGCTTAAGAATCAGACACAAGTAGAGAGTGACATATGTGCTATGAATAGGGAGGGTATATTGTGTTCTCTTTGTAAAAAGGGTACATCAGTGTTTTATAACTCTCCGTCATATGCCTGTAAGGACAACAAGAATTGCTCTGCAGGGTCTGTGTATTTTCTTTTGTCTCAAATTCTTCCCACCACAGTTCTATTCCTAGTAATTCTCTTCTGCAATGTCAACCTCACATCAGGATCAGTGTATACCATGATATTCTATGTACAAGTATTTTATACATTTCGTATTGATGGTTCCGGATTGCTGCAGCTGAGCAAAACTCTGGAAGTGATTCGAGCAATTCTCCAGACTTTCTATGGCATAGCAAATTTACAGTTCTTAAAATTAGAAAGCTTATCCTTCTGTGTTTGGAAAACGGCAAACACCTTGGATGTCATAGCATTGAAGTATGTGGTAACAGTGTATGCAATAATACTGATACTGGGGACCATTGTAGTGCTTAAACTACATTCGTTACAACTGTGCATCAGGATGTGCCAGAGATGTGGTAAAAGGAACATTCGGTATTCGGTTGTCCACAGTTTGTCAGCGTTCATAATCATTTGCTATTTCCACATGATGAATACATCGGTAAAACTTGTTTATTGTAAAGCCCTTACCACTTTCAGAGATCGTCCTGTTAAAAATGTAGTTGGTTATGATGGTCACATTATGTGCTATTCAAAGGAACACCTACCCTACATGATACCAGCTGTATTTTGCTTGACAGTACTGTCCATTCCTCCATTGATACTCCTAATGGAGCCTCTGATCCTGTTCATTACCAGTAAAATGAAACTCGAGATAAACTCATTGTTTTTGAGTAAGGTTAGAATCAAATTTAAACCTTTTCTTGATTCGTTTCAAGGTTGCTTCAAGAACGATTGTCGTATATTTGCTGGTATGTTTTTTGTCTATCGTATTCTACTGGGAAGCTTTCTCTCTGTTACTTCAAATGCATATTACCAGTGCAATGTTGCAGTGGCAATACTGATAATAATTATTACGATTCATGCAACAGTAAAACCATTTGCTGTTGAATGGCATAATAAACTAGACCTATTCCTACTCATCAATATGACATCCATCGTTATACTGACACAAGTCAATTTGACAATCACAAACAGTTCAAGTTCATCCTATAATGACTTCATCGTTTCAGTACAACTGATCTTAGCATCAACACCGTTCTTCTTTGTACTGATATACATTGCTTCATTGATTCTAAAGAAAATCAAGAAAAGTAGTCTATCCAAGCATGATACTTCAATACAAGTCATGATGAGTATGATGATCTTACTTTCACAAGAATGGCTAATCCAAAGAGCACGTATACTGAATTAATTGAATCAGACTGAATTAAATTAGACTAAGGTGTGACAGTTTATATAATTTCATATAAAGCTTTTACCTACTGTATACAATGGCTGTTGCGTGGTGTTCATATACATGTAGACTCTATATATGTACAGCATGAGTGTGACTGAACTAATTCCCTTTCAAATGAATATCAATATAATTATTAATTTTTTTTTTGGAATAGAAATAGCTATATTTTTGCTATAGTAAAATAAATTTAAAGTTTTAATAGTTTACAAATGCATGATGGTGGCCCGGCAGTCTAATGTAAAGACTCGGTCGACTGTGCATGTTAGTTTTTATGGATTATAGTTATTCGTTATTTCTACATGTGACTCAAGGTAAATATCCGGTATGCATTGGTGTACCTCATTCTTAACCACACACGATCACCCTATTGAAGGCAATGGGACAATCATTTACACAATAATATGAAGTTAACAATTGTTTATTTACATTCAACAAAGCAACTTTTAATAAACAGTATTTTTCAACTGGAGCGACATGCAGTACTGTCTTTACGTGTGAAGACAGTACTGAAAGTATACTGGCAATGGAAGGATTGAAGCTAGCAAAAACTATAGCCTATAGTGAAACATAAAACAGTAGGTATATATTAGTTAACAACAATACTAAACAATACTCGGTCATGCATAATGGAAACTGTTTGCAATTATGTTGCATCTTGAATAGAGCATTATTGTTATATTGTTCATTCATAATAGCATGTAATTATAAACACATGATCACACTCATTGACTATTCAAAACTTGCTATGCTAATTGTTTTTTTCATACTGAGCTCTTGGTGCTGTATATAAGAAGAAACAAATTAATGCATGATCCTTTCAGTTAAGGAGTTATTGAATATGCTGTGTCTATTGCTACTACTAGGGTGGTGGTTGTTACCCCGTTTGGTTAAGAGTGAGGTATACATTATCAGTAATGATTGTCTGGAGGGCAGACCCAGCTGCTACTCATCATTGGAATATCTGTCCCAACATGGTCTGTTATCAATGGATAATATATTCATCAATATAACCTCACAGCATATTGAACTGACATCAGTTATGAACTTTACCAATATCACTAACATTACGATCCAAGGAATACCCAACACTGGTACTATACTACAGTGTATGAACACATCATTGAATCAGGATACAGGACTGGTGTTTGGTAATGTAACCGATATAACATTGAGAAACCTACAGTTGGTTAACTGCAATGTGAACTCTACAATAGGTACTGATGGGAAGCCATTAATTTACAGTATTCTACTGTACATGTGTCAAGATAGTATAACCATAACAGGAGTGAATATCACACAGAGCAGTGGATATGGACTAGTACTGATGAACAATATTGGGACTATAACAATAACAGAGGCACAATTCATTAATAATACTAGAAACGTTACATATGAGGATGAGGACTGCTATCATGCTGCTGCGTCAGGAGGAATGCTGATACATAATAACCATAAGATCTCTTCAACCTCTCGTTATCTGATACAATCTGTATATTTTATTGGAAATGGCAACTATTGTTCGAAGAAGCATGATTTAGCCTTTCGGGGAGGAGGCTTGAGAGTATTTCTACAAAACCGCTTTCAATCAGTTGATGTGTTGATTAATGATACTTTATTCAAGTGGAATAAAGCTGATTATGGTGGAGGTGTGCAGGTATGGATCTATGGAAGTAGCAGGAACAAAGTAAAGTTTACGAACTGTCACTTTATTGAGAACAACGCTAGTATTGATGGATCTGGAAGTGATGTTGGATTCTTTCAAGATCCAGCGCAAGACATCGATTCCGTATCAAACCTTGTTTGTTTCACAAACTGTTGCTGGGTCTCAAATGGACCACCACAAGTGGTGGATCCGTTGGATCGCAAAGGTACTAAAGGTACAGCCTTAGTACTTTTCACTACATTTTCTCACATAACGCATGTGACATGTAATTCAACACTGAACAATTTAACACTGCATAACTGTGTATTTGAGGAAAACGAAAGTTATGAAAGTTCAGCATTGAAAGCGAAACTCTTAAATCAATTTGCAAAAAGCAAATGGATAGTTATTTACGTTGTAGTAAACATTAATCATTGTAGATTTACAGGCAACAGGGCAACAGATAAACAAGAATTAGAGCGTAAGCTTTCCACTGGAGCAGCAGTACTGTCATCATATGTAGCTTTAACATTTAGTGGTACTAATACATTCACCAATAATGAAGGTACAGCACTATTGTTAGAAGGGGCTATAGCAGTGTTTAGCTCTTCCAATAACATATTCATGAATAATACTGCTGAGCGTGGGGCTGGTATATATATGAAAGAGCAATCATTTCTGGAAATAAAAGGTTACAACATTTTTTCATTTATAAACAATAAAGCTTCATATGGTGGAGCATTATTGGCAACACATGTTAACCCGTATCAACTCAGAAATCTTGACAAGTGCTTTCTAAAAGGAGACAGGAATCAAAATTCATTCAGTTTCAGAAACAATACAGCAATTCTTGAACTCGGTGAAGATATTTTTATTTTTAATTTATTTCCGTGCTTAGACAGTAGCTACAGCAACGTGACGGACCTTTTTTATCATAGCATCATTGGCAACTTCACATTTTCCAAAAATCGTTTTGTTCAAGGCTCTAAATTAATTACTACAGCACCTTACAAACTGGTACATTCATATGCTAACCAAACATTCAGGCCTGTACCTGGAAAGCCGATAAAATTATCTATTTATCAGTATGATCAGCTCGAAAATGAAATACAGAACAGTTTTTTTACGTTAGTCCTAAGTCTTGAAAATACAGATGAAACAAGTTTAATACAACTAACATCATCTTCTGTGATTGTTTCAAGTTCTACTGATGTTGTTTTTATTGGTGAGCCAGGAAGTAGTGGAACATTAAAAATCAGATCAGAGTTATCTACTACTGAGCTTATAAACTTAAAAATTGAACTTCAAGAATGTACCCCGGGGTACTTTTATAATCAAAGTAGGATGACATGTGATTGCACATGTTATAGTGTATCCCAGCGGATGTCTGCAATACCCCTGTGTTGGTACCGTGAATTTGCATTACTAAAGATTGGCTACTGGGCTGGGTATATCCCTAACCCGCACCATACAAGCAATAATGAGGAGATGATGCTGTTTGTTGCAGGCAACTGTCAACCATTTATATGTAAATTCAAAAAGTCAATGACGATCGCTGGAAACTATCTAATGCTTAAGAATCAGACACAAGTAGAGAGTGACATATGTGCTATGAATAGGGAGGGTATATTGTGTTCTCGTTGTAAAAAGGGTACATCAGTGTTTTATAATTCACCGTTATATGCCTGTAAGGACAACAAGAATTGCTCTGCAGGGTCTGTGTATTTTCTTTTGTCTCAAATCCTTCCCACCACAGTTCTATTCCTAATAATTCTCCTCTGTAATGTCAGCCTTACGTCAGGATCGGTGTATACCATGATATTCTATGTACAAGTATTTTATACATTTAGTATCGATGGTGCTGGATTACTGCAGCTGAGTGAAACTCTGGAAGTGATTCGAGCAATTCTCCAGACTGTTTATGGCATAGCAAATTTACAGTTCTTAAAATTAGAAAGCTTATCCTTCTGTGTTTGGAAAACGGCAAACACATTGGATGTCATAGCATTGAAATATGTGGTAACAGTGTATGCAATAATACTGATACTGGGGACCATTGTAGTACTCAAATTATATTCGTTACAAATGTGCATCAGGATGTGCCAGAAATGTGGTAAAAGGAACATTCGGTATTCGGTTGTCCACAGTTTGTCAGCGTTTATAATCATTTGCTATTTCCACATGATGAATACATCAATAAAATTTGTTTATTGTAAACACCTCACCACTTATGGAGATCGTCGAGTTGAAAATGTAGTTGGTTATGATGGTCACATTAAATGCTATTCAAAGGAACACCTACGTTACATGATACCAGCTGTATTTTGTTTGACAATACTATCCATTCCTCCATTGATACTCCTCATGGAGCCTCTGATCCTGTACATTACCAGAAAAATGAAACTCGAGATGAAGTCATTGTTTTTGAGTAAGATTAGAATCAAATTAAAACCTTTTCTCGATTCGTTTCAAGGTTGCTTCAAGAACGATTGTCGTATATTTGCTGGTATGTTTTTCGTCTATCGTATTCTACTGGGAAGCTTTCCGTTTATTACTTCAGATGCATATTACCAGTGCAATGTTGCAGTGTCAATACTGATAATAATCATTACGATTCACGCAACAGTAAAACCATTTGCTGTTGAATAGCATAATAAACTAGACCTATTCCTACTCATCAACATGACATCCATAGTTATACTGACACAAATTAATTTAACAATTACGAACAGTTCAAACACGTCTTATATTAAAGTTATTGCTTCAGTACAACTGATCCTAGCATCAGCACCGTTTTTCTTCGTACTGATATACATTACTTCATTGCTTCTAAAGAAAATCAAGAAAAGTAGTCTTTGCAATCGTGGTACTTCAATACATGATAAGATAGATGATTTTACTTTGACAAGGATGGTTGATCCAAAGAGCATGTATACTGGATTAATTGAGCAGACTGAATGAAATTATATACGCGTGAGGTGTGACAGTTTTGTTTATATATAATTTTATACACATGTTGTGTGGTTTATTTTAAAGAGCGTGTTCATATGTGTGTGACTGAGTATGATTATTCACATTTTTTTTGGAATAAAATAGCTATACTTTTGAAATAAATTTAAAGTTGTATATAGTTTACGAGTGACGCCTGTTTATGTAGTCCATGTAGACTCTATATATAACTGTATGTGATCTGCAAGTTTTCATGCATGCATGGATAGTATACTAAAAAATTATTATTCATCGTATAGTAATAATTATCTTTTTCTTAAAAATTTGCTAAAAATATTTTATAAGTCATAACTAAAATTTAATACCAAGTTTAAAATAGATCTAGTTAACCATAATTACATAGCCGGAGTGCGTGTGTGTTGTGTCAATTGCTGTTCATTGATTGGTTAATTTTTCCTCATCAGTGGGACAGTGAGCCCTCAATACTTCAACATAGTCTTCATTACTCAAAGCAAATATATCTGACAATGGCTACCAGCCTTGTAGGAATAGTCCCACGCTGTATCATCCACCATGCTACTCAAGCCAAAATAATCACCCTCTTGAAGTAATTCAACAACAACACCATCATCAGAACACCTCTCAATCTAAATGACAACATTATGCCAAAACAGTTTATCCATGCAGTATATAATAATGCTTATTAAACATTATTATGCTTGCAATTTAATGAGCCACGCCTACGCTCACCCTTACCACCCCCTTTGTACAGTAGACTAACACATCCATATAGCCTGTGACTATTGATGAAAGAACATTCCATAACCAATGTCTCTGTCTCCTTTCTGTACAATACTTTGTTAGGTAGAAACAACCATGGCTTTACCTTGAGACTGAGATGACAAAGGAAAGCAGGAGAAGCAGATGCAATTGAAACATGGGTATACCTTAGTAAAAGAAGCAGTATAAACAATAATTACCTCATTAAATTATTCCTAGCTTTTACCCTTAATTCTTCGGTAGTTTTCCTGCATGTAGTTGCTATAGTGAAACATCAGCCAACAGGCACTCAGGCATGCCATCAAATAACCATCCACATGCACCTTTGTTTTTAACCCACAAGTATCTCACAACGAAGTTGACATACATGTGCATGCAGAGGTGTAACTTTTTAAGTAGGTCTATTTCAGATATTAATGCTGAGGAAAGAAGCAAAAAAATAAGTAATATATAGAAAGCTATCAAACAAGAAGCGATACCAGCAAGTAATAGGATATGTATATAGTGAAACAGAAAACAGATCGATGTATCAGTGGTATATAAACAACAATACAAATAATGGAAATTGTTTGCAATTATGTATTATATTTTGAATAGAGCATTATAATTTGTTATTATTTGCATAATACATGTAATTATAAACACATGGTAACGCTCATTCGGACTATATGTATACCTTTTGTTAGTAATTAATCAGTAATGTTTATAAACAAACATTTAGAACTTGCTAATTGTTTTTTTTTTATAGCTCCACTGAGGTGCATGATGTATATAAAGGAATCCGGCAAAGTTTAATCCTTTCAGTTGAAAAGTTATTGAATATGCTGTGTCTATTACTATTATTAGGGTGGCTATTACCCTGCAGTGTGGTTAAGAGTGAGGTATACATTATCAGTAATGATTGTCTGGAGGGTGGACCCAGCTGCTACTCATCATTGGAATATCTGTCCCAACATGGTCTGTTATCAATGGATAATATATTCATCAATATAACCTCACAGAATATTGAACTGACATCAGTTATGAACTTTACCAATATCATTAACATTACAATCCAAGGAATATCCAACACTGGTACTGTACTACAGTGTATGGACACATCATTGAATCAGGATACAGGACTGGTGTTTGGTAATGTAACCGATATAACATTGAGAAACCTACAGTTGATTAGCTGCAGTGCTGTGAACTCAACAATAGATACTGGAAAGCCATTAATTTACAGTATTCTACTGTACATGTGTCAGGATAGCACCATAACAGGAGTGAATATCACACAGAGCAGTGGATATGGACTAGTACTGATGAACAATATTGGGAACATAATGATAACAGAGGCACAATTTATTAATAATACTAGAAATATTACAGATGACAATGAGGACTGCTATCACACTGCTGCATCAGGAGGAATGCTGATATATAATCAGAACATTTCTTTAACCTCTCGTTATCTGATACAGTCTGTATATTTTATTGAAAATGGCAACTTTTGTTCGAAAAAACCATCATATTCAGCCTTTCGTGGAGGAGGCTTAAGAATATTTTTACAGAACACTCAATCAGTTGATGTATCTATAATAGATACTTGCTTTATAAGAAATAGAGCTGATTACGGTGGAGGTGTGCAGGTATGGATCTATGGAAGTATCAGAAATAAAGTAAAGTTCAGAAATTGCCACTTTATAGAGAACAATGCTAATATTGATGGAGCTGGAAGTGATGTTGGATTCTTACAAGATCCAGCACAAAACATTGATCCTGTATCAAATCTTGTTTATTTTATGAATTGTACCTGGCTTAAAAATGGATCGCCACTAAATGCCGCAGGTTGCAGTGGTACTAAAGGAACAACCTTAACGATTTTCACAACATTCTCACATATAAATCAGACGTGTAATTCAAAGCTGAATAAAGTAACATTGGTTAGCTGTAGATTCACAGACAATAAAGGTTATGAAAGTTCAGCAGTGAAAGCAAAACTTTTAGATCGATATTCTGAAGGTATTACAGGGACAATCGTTTACATTGAATTTAACATTAATAATTGCACGTTTAAAAACAACATGGTGATAGATGAAGAACTGTATTCCACTGGAGCAGCAGTACTGTCATCACATGTAGCTTTAAGATTCACTGGTACTAACACATTCATCAATAACAATGGTACAGCACTATTGTTAGAAGGAGCTATAGCGGTTTTTGAGTCTTCCAATAACATATTTATGAATAACACTGCTGAAGGTGGGGCTGGTATATACATGAGAGACCAATCCTTTCTGGAAATAAAAGGTTACAATAGTTTTTCATTTATAAACAATAAGGCTTCATACGGTGGAGCATTATTGGCAACACACGTCAACCCGTATCGACTCAGAAAGCTTGATAATTGTTTTCTTACAGGAGACACAACAAAAAGTTCATTCTTTTTCAAGAACAATACAGCAACTTTTAAACTCGGTAAAGATATTTTTATTTTTAATTTATTTCCGTGCTTGGATGGTAGTAACTACAGCAATGTGACTGATCTTTTTCGTCATAACATTATTGGCAACTTCACATTTTTCAATGACCCCACTGCTCATGGCACTACTGAATCAATTACTACAGCACCTTACGAACTGGTGTACGCACATGGTAACCAAACATTCAGACCTGTGCCTGGAAAGTGGACGAGAATCTCTATTTATCAACGCGATCAGCTCCAAAATGAAATAAAGAGGAACTTTTTTACATTAGTCCTAAGTCTTACAACGACCAGTAGATCATTAGAGTTAGAATCATCAGCTGTAATTGTTTCGACTTCTGAAGTTGTTTTTATTGGCGAGCCAGGAAGTAGTGGAACATTGAAAATCAGATCAGAGTTATTTACGACACAGTTAATCAAATTGAAAATTAAACTCCAAGAATGTCCTCCTGGATACTTTTATAATCAAAGTAGGATGGCATGTGACTGCACATGTTATAATGTATCCCAGCGAATGTCAGCAATACCCCTATGTCAGTACCGTAAATTTGCATTACTAGAGATTGGTTACTGGGCTGGGTATATTCCCAACCCACACAGTAATGAATCGGTATTTGTCACAAGCTATTGTCTACCGTATATATGTGAATTCAATAAGTCAATGACCATACTAAAAGATTATTTGAAACTTGAGGATCGGGTGCAAGTAGAACGTGATATATGTGCTAATAATAGGGAGGGTGTATTGTGTTCTCGTTGTACTGATGGTACATCAGTGTACTATAATTCACCATCACTCACATGTAAGGACAATAAGTATTGCTACATGGGGTTCGTGTATTTTATTCTATCTCAAATCCTTCCCACCACTGTTTTATTCCTAGTAATTCTCCTCTGTAATGTCAGCCTTACATCAGGATCGGTGTATACCATGATATTCTATGTACAAGTACTTTATTCATTTCATATTGATGCTTCCGGGTTACTGCAGCTGAGTGAAGCTCTGGAAGTGATTCGAGCAATTCTCCACATTTTCTATGGCATAACGAATTTACAGTTCCTGAAATTAGAAAGCTTATCCTTTTGCATTTGGAAAACGGCAAATACACTGGATATCATAGCATTGAATTATGTGGTAGCAGTGTATGCAATAATACTGATACTGGTGGTCATAAAGCTGTATTCACTACAATTGTGCGTTTGGATGTGGCAAAAATGTGGTAAAAGGAACATTCGGTATTCGGTTGTCCACAGTTTATCAGCTTTCTTAATTATCTGCTACTTTGATATGATGAACACGTCAATAACCCTTGTTTATTGTAAGCCCCTTACCTCTTATGGAGATCGTTCAGTTCAAAATGTAGTTGGTTATGATGGTCACATTAAGTGCTATTCGAAAGAGCACTTACGTTACATGATACCAGCTGTATTTTGCTTGACAATACTGTCCATTCCTCCATTGATACTCCTCATGGAGCCTCTGATCCTGTACATTACCAGTAAAAGGAAACTGGAGATAAAGTCATCATTTCTGAATAAAATAAGAATCAGTTTGAAACCTTTTCTCGATTCGTTTCAAGGTTGTTTCAAGAACGATTGTCGTATATTTGCTGGTATGTTTTTTGTTTATCGTATTCTACTGGGAAGCTTTTTGTTTGTTGAATCCAATGCGTACCACCAGTACAGTATTGCCATAACAATACTGATAGTGATCATTACGATTCATGCGACTGTAAAACCATTTGCTATTGAATGGCATAATAAACTTGACCTATTCCTGCTCATCAACATGACATTTGTCATATTCCTTTCTCAAATTAATTTAACACTTAAAAACTATTCAAAGATTTCTTTCATTGAATTCATAGCTTCAGTTCAGCTGATTTTGGGATTAATACCGTTTGTGTTTGTACTGCTGTACATTGGATCATTGCTTCTAGAACGGTTTAAAAAGAGCAGTTTTAATAATAAGCTTAATCGTTCAATACAGGAGGATTTTACTTTCACAAGAATAATTCCAGAAAGCAACGCATACACTGAGCTAAATGAAACTGACAATTAATACACATGTACTTCATTAGCTGTGCCAAGTGTGTAACATTATTATTTTTCGTGTATGCAATGCAACTGTGTGTATTATTATTAAAATTAAACTATTATTGCCTATTATACTTGTGTATTAATTGCATATACACGAACGTGTGTGAGCCACCTTATAATCCTGTACATTGTATTGAGAAATTATTACTCACAAAGATAAATTTTTTAATAAAATTTTAATTTTTGCTAAAATAATTTTATAGTCATGAAAATAGTTAATTAAAATTAGTGTGAACTATATAGTCGGAGTGTGTGTGTATGTGTGTTGTATTGCTGTTCATTGATTGGTTATTTGTTCCTCATCAGTGGGATAGTGAGCCCTCAATACTTCAACATAGTCTTCATTACTTAAAGCAAATATCTGACAATGGCTACCAGCCTTGTAGGAATAGTCCTGCGCTGTATCATCATCCACCATGCTACTCAAGCCAAAATAATCACCCTCTTGAAGTACTTTAACAACAACACCATCATCAGAACACCTCAGTCTCAATCTAATGAAAACATTATACCAAAACAGTTTATCTATAGTATATAATAATGCTTATTAAACATTATTATGCTTGCAATTTAATGAGCCACACCCACGCTCACCCTTACCACCCCCTTTGTACAGTAGACTAACACATCCATATAGCCTGTGACTATTGATGAAAGAACATTCCATAACCAATGTCTCCTTTCTGTACAATATACTCGTCAGGTAGAAACAACCATGGCTTTATCTTGAGACCGAGATGACGAAGGAAAGCAGGAGAAGCAGACGCAAACATGGGTACCTTTAGTAATAGAATTTATAGAAACAATATAAACAATAATTAACTCACAAGTTATTGTTAACTTTTACCTTTTTCGATAGTTTTCCTGTAGTCACTATAGTGAAACACCAGCCAATAGCAGGCACTTGGGTATGCCATCAAATAAGCTATGTGTGCATGTCCAACTCCTTTGTTTTTAACCCACAAGTACATGAAAAATTTCACGACACAGAGCTGTAACTTTTTGGGTAGATCTAATTCAGACATAATGCTGGGGGAAAAAAAACAAAAAAAATAATAGAAAGCGAAAAATTACGTGTATTACCTTTATTTCCCTACCCATTCTACATACATTGTACACATACTGTACATGTACATGTAATGTGTGTAAGTGTGTTTATATGATGGTCTGACACTTCAAATTAACTTTTATTGATGCAACTTCACCTTTGAATAGCACATGTGATGAAACACAATACTGAATTAAATTAAATGTTACTTACACTTCAGAATAGCAGGCTACTCCGAACCACACACATCCCATTAGATGAGTCAGTATGAACACGTAGAGTATGAACTTGACAGTACGTACTCTGGCTAGATTAAACCTGAGAGAGCTCTCCATTTTATGAAACACACTCACTACCTGAACACAAGATGAGATAGGAATGGAGAATAACACAATGAAGACATAACCACACCCACAAACAGACAAAATCTTAATCACTATGTACATACATGTACATATGTACATGTATAGTGTAATTCTAGTACCTTCCATAGCTTCAATACACGATTATTCTTCAAGGTAATGGCCCAGTTTAGCCAGTGGTCAGGGAAGAATACTGCACCGATCTCTATAGGTAATATGGCCAGTATACATCCAGCAGGAACATAGGGGAAACAATATGTGAGATAGCAACGACCTTGATACAAGTCTCATAGCCTAGGGCAACACCATCATTACAAATAAAGGAAAGATAAATAAATAATTATTAATAACATGGAACGACTGTACAGGTACATGTATCTAGTATTGTACAGTACATGCTGTACTGTATATGCCACATGTTGTACATGTACATGTACAGTATGTATGTAGTAATGAATTTCAGCGCACCGTAATCAACATGAGAATAGGCAATGGATGGATTGAAGCTAGCAAAACTAGCCTAATAATGAAACTAGAAAACAGATCATATATGATAAACAATACTAAGTAAAAATGAGTTTGTTTGCAAACATTATGGCATGTAAGTATAACAACACATGGTTACCCTCATTGACTAATGTATACCTTTTGTTTGTAATTAATGAATATTAGTTTAAAAACAACAGTGCTGTATATAAGGAGAAATATAAATTATAATCCTTTCAGTTGAAAAGTTATTGAATATGCTGTGTCTATTGCTACTACTAGGGTGGTGGTTGTTACCCCGTTTGGTTAAGAGTGAGGTATACATTATCAGTAATGATTGTCTGGAGGGCAGACCCAGCTGCTACTCATCATTGGAAT
>JAYJLX010038262.1:0-15554 GCA_036873525.1 Chalinula nematifera
TATGTAACAAACACATATTCCACATAGTCAAGTGGTTACTGTACATTCTTCTGTTTCACAGAGCTCTCACCTGGTTTGATTGGCTCGAGATGGGTGTGACCTCTTCAAGGGTTCACTTCAATACAACAACCTACAGTATGAGGTCAGGAAGCATGACTGGGCCATGTGTAAGTTCATGTGTATTGTTATCACTTGAAAAAAATTGTTGTATTTGTTCTGATACTCTTTCTTTAGGAGCAGCTAGCTTACTCTTGAAACTAATCATTCCTCTCTCAATCCTGAGTCACTCTGTCTCGCTAAAGGTACGTACATATTGGGTCCAATCCATTCTCAGTAGTATATTATAGTTAAACTTTGAATCTTGTTTGAAGCCTATACAAAATAATATAGCAGAGAAGTATAATATTCATTTTCACTACCTTTTATAATAGCACCCTGTTAGTAAACATACAAAGGACATTGTAAAGAAATTCCCCACTCTGCCCTTACCTACCATGCCATTTCCTGCCTCACCCTAACCCGTGCTGTTTCCTGCCCCCCCCCACGCCCCCAACCCTCCTTTCCTTCCCCTTGCCAATGACGTAAGTATACATATACAGTAACTATGTGGTCCACCAGGCCTGGCCACTTGAGGTAACATATAGTATAAGGCTACATGTACAATCGTGTATTTTAGTTAATGCATGTCATAGTTAATGCATGTTTAGCGCTCACGTATATCATTAGTGCATTGTTTACATGTAATCAATGGCAGTGTTGTTGTGGGGCTGCACACGAGTGACGCTATGTATCACGTGCTATAGTTGTAGTTATTATTGTTAATTTTGTTTTAAAGTTGCTTTGCAGGTATAGTATAAGTTTGTTTATTAATAAAATCATTTTAAACCCAACACATTGTCATAGTATAAGTTTGTTTATTAATAAATTCTCAAACCGGGTAGTATACATGCATGCTGGGTTACATGTAATGCGTGCATGTTGGGTTTTTTTCGATCTTTTTTCTTATAACAACGATTTTTAACAGGTTAGACCCAAATAAGCTATAGACAATTTTTATAGCTTATTTAAATACATGTACAATACTACATGTACTTGTATAATTATTGTAACAACACTGCCATTAAGTGCTTCACGTGGTCTCCTATATGAATGCTGCGTTACATATAATGAAGTAAATATATAGTCCAGTAGTAGATAGGTTCGAGTGTTGAATGTTATTTCTATAATACTTACACGTACTTATTTGTACTTACGTGTACTCTTTACATGTACTCTTTACTTCCACGTGTCGTAATTTTTCACGAGTCATTTATTTTTTTCACGTGTTGCAAGCACGCGTGCGCCCTGGGTGAAATCCAGGTCATACCTCCTCGTGGTACCCAGGGGTAACAGCCATTAGCTGTGGCTGGCTAACATGACTGGTCGGTATAGTTTCTAGTAAAGAAAATATACTGTTAAAATCATTTATACATGTACATCATGATGCTCACAAAAATTGGCGCAATAAAGTAATTTAAGAAAATTTTGAAATTATTTTACTTTGAAATGTAACCACTATTTAATATTATTGCTCACCTTTTTTTTCCAATAGACATTTATTCTAGGCTTTTCCATGACTGCTTCATGTTTTCGTGTCCAGTCGGAAATTGTATCTGGCAACATTAAGCATCTGCTGCCCCTATAGCTCCATCAGATACTAATCCACGTACAGATCATAAAACGTTCCCATGCACCGACCATTCATAAATACTTTGAGATCTCCCAGCATAGCTGTAATCTTCCAATGACCTCCCTTAAAGGACATCACCTTCTGATGGTTCACAAGCTGTTGTTCGGATGAAAACATTTGTAACAATTAGTAAGAGCTATAGAGCACAATCATGACTGAATCTTAACGTGCTTGCAGCTAGATTATAGACCAGCTCCTCTCTCTATTAGAAACTTAAATTTACTCAAAACTTCGATCGGTCTTAAAGCTGCCTTTGTGACAGACAACACTTGGCAATTAACCCTTAATCCTTACCTCTTCCTAATCAATTTCTACAATTAACCCTCAATGTACAAGCACCAATATGGCTGACAACAATCCCCCCCCCCCAGAAACTGCTGACAAGAACTAACAAATCGAAGCATTATCAAAAATAAACAACTTGTATCGAATAGATAAAGAGGAAAAACAAACAAAAATAAATCTATTATTATACTATGAATTAATTATAATGATTTTATTGTAATTTTAGAGGAATTATATTATAGCATAAAGCCACCGACTGGTCTTATAACCATTCCATAAAATTTTTGAGGATTAAAAAAAAATTTAAATTAAGTTATCATTGTTTTTGGTTTCAAGTAGGGTAGGGTACAGTACTACCAGGTGGAGGAGGGTAGGGGTTGACAGAGGGAGGGTAGGGGTTGCTTGATGGGGGTGGAGGAGGGTAGGGGTTGGCTGAAGGGGGCGGAGGAGGGTAGG
Organism: Chalinula nematifera; assembly: GCA_036873525.1. NCBI lineage: Eukaryota > Metazoa > Porifera > Demospongiae > Haplosclerida > Chalinidae > Chalinula > Chalinula nematifera. The sequence goes on from JAYJLX010038262.1 coordinate 2,471, forward strand.
GGTTGGTTCCAAAACCTATATATTAATGAGACAGCATTACTAATAATCCTTCTCTTCCACCACCCTCAATAAAAAATTAAAAATACAAAAAGCTGATCTATAGGATAGTTTACTTTGTAACAGTAGGAACTCTTAGTAAGAGCTAGCATACGTACATTATATCTGTTACATACTATTGCCAATAATTATATATAACACATTTTAATATACAATTATTAATGGATAGATGAAAAAAAACATTTTATAAAAGCTTATATGTCCCATAAGCTTATTGAGCTATGCATGCTTTAGCCACACCCACAATAATCGCTGTATTATATACTCCATTATAGCACATGCTACAACTATTACTAATGAAAATTAATACCTGGTGGTTGAGTGGGCGGGGGATATCCCTGGTAATCATTATTACTAGGAGGAGCTGAAGGGTATGCTGGATCATTATTCGAAGATGCTGTTGGGTAAGGGACCTTTTTCTCTTCGTCTGGATACTGTGGCGGCTGTGCCACGTTCATGTGCTCCAGAGCCTCATTATAAGCCGGGGGTGGAGCCTGCGTTAAAGTGGGATCGGATGGGGTAGGTACCGGTTCAGGGTTTATAGTTGTCTGAAACAATATTAAAATCACTACACATACATTGGCAATTACAATTGAACCAACTAACTACCAACCCCAAGTAGGAAGCAATGCCGACACAGCATATTGTCACAAAAAAAAAGCATATATTATTATAATACAGTATATCTGAAAACTTTCAAAACATTACTTTACAAGTAACCCTATTATAAATTAAATGGGTGGGGCTTTACCTGGTTTTTTGATAAACTAGTAGTTATAAATGAACCAGTAGTTATAAATAAACTATATACCTGTGTATCTGGTGTAGTGCTGGTTGTTACTGTAGTTGCTGCGGTCTGTACAAGTACGACATTATTTGCCCTGTTTCTGGCTGCGGCAGCTCTTCTCCTCCTGGCTTTGTTATTTGCTCCGAATAACCAGGATAAAATCACAAACAGCACTACAATACCAACGACTGCACCAGCAATGCCTCCACCCGACAGACCACCCCCTGATCCACTGGTATCCACCGCTATAATAAGCAATATTCATTAATTAGTATATTTATATAGCAACATAATGTTAGAGTAATTATTGTTCATCCATAAATAACGTACATCATACACATGTGTACCTGTAGTGTGTTATAACATATAGTGTATAATACAGCTTTATCACAATACTAAGTGCATGTTGAAATTCCTGGGATATTTTGACTTCATAAAACTATGAAAATTATTATCTGCTATGCAAACACACAGTATGAAAGATTAATATTACTAAAATTAACATGTTGCACCATCTGTATATGAACTTTTCCCACAACATGTGAATAATTTTTTGTATGAGATTTTTCAGGAACGAAAAAAAATCAGGAATATAGCAGTATACTCCATAATAATACATAAATCAATCATGGAGTTACTATACACTACGGATCACTGATATACTAACACACCTACACCCTCAACAATTAGTGTAAGAGCCCGTTAAACAGCACCAATATAAATTAATAATTTATAACCCTTTATTATATTTCTTAATTACTCACGACAATCTATTCCAGCTCTAGTGGAACAACTGCCAGTGAAGTATCCAACAGGATAATTACTGACTCGATTACAATCAGACAGAGTATCCTCACTACCATCACAGGAGTAACCAGATATCCATATGGGTCTCGAAGACACTGAACTAAAGTACGGCATTATAGACAACTACTAATAACATACATACACAACATACATAATACATGTATATAGATATACACTTGTATGAACACATGTAGTTATACAAATAGATACACACAATCGGCACAGACATGAAGCATACAATAGCTGAATCATATTACATAAAGCTCTCGACTCACTTGAAAGTGGTAGTGGACGTTGAAAAATCATCCGTGTCTCCTCCGAGCTCCCTGCAAGCCACTTCACCATCATTACTACCCCAACTGGATCCACACACTGTACCCCAACGACCACCATAGAATACCTCCACACGCTGATATGAGGAACCGGTATCAAACTGTTGGACACTACCGTCCTGCACAGCTACAGGAATGAATGAATGAATGAATAAAATTAATGAAGAATCGTTAAGTTTCCTCTATATTCTCTGACTCACTGTTATCTAATGAACAGACCACTCCAGCCGCGTTAATTAAAGAAGTCACACAAGTTAAAGTGCTTGTTGTACAGGATGAGAAGTAGTAGGCAGTTGAGGAGCAGGAGAAACTTGAAATATACGGAGTAGTAGCAATATTTGGACCACGACTATAAAAAAAAAATTAATAACAATAAAGGAACCATCAAATAATACTATAAACACATTGTTAAACTCATGATCAGTATTACTGAAACAAATTACGAATTACGAATTTACAGCAGGGATTACAATATTACACCATTAGCTGAGCATCAGTATATACAAATTTTATGGCCTATTAATTAGACTGTCCAGTCAGACTTTATTTAACATTGCAACAGATTTCTAGTGCTAATGTAGCGTAAATATACGCAGACATAACTCACCGTCCTATTACACTGAATGATGTAGCTGTACCGGAGTCAAACCCCAATGATCTACAAAACAGATCAGCTTCAGTCTCTTCCAAACCATCGGAACACACAGTCCTCCAACCACTATCCAGGTAATACTCTACTATACCACTATCATCAGTTGTAGAACCAGTTAAACGGATCTTTCCATTTGAAACAGCTATTCAAGAAACACCAGGCAATAATCAAAGGAATGAATTGAAAAAAAAAACATGATCAAATTATGTACAAATTAAAGTGATGGTTTGAATAACCATGGAAAGATCAACTGTACTGTATACTTACATGATTGACAGTGTACATAAGCATCAGCCGCATGTGTTAGCCCGCTAGTACTGGAACCAGTTTCACAGTCTATTAGAGCACTCTCAGTACCATCACAGTTGAAGGTAAAGGCATATATCTGAACATTATTAGAGGCTCGGTCAGTGGCTTGGACACTATGAGATAATACCGTTATAATCATACAATACGGTCTATAACTCACGTGTTCTGTAGTATTGGTGACTGTACATCATCATATCCCAGTTCTCTACACACCACGATAGAGTTCCTCCAACTCATGGGATTTTCTGTGCTACCAGTACTGACAGTTTGCCACTCACACGTACTAGAGTCTGTTATATCAGTACATATGCATATCTCCACACGACCCATCCGTACAGTATTACTAAATATTCCATTACTACTCAGTTGTATATCATTGTGTGAGTCTATATCACACTGACCTGTAAAACATTTTAAAAATACAAAAATAAAATTTGTATTAAAAATTTATGATTGTTCAAATTGTAACGAAATTGTTAAACTGCTAAGTATTACTGACTTCACAATACTATATACAGTATAAGACATTATCTCCTACTCTATCATGTCCATATATATTCTCTATATCCATGATATACTTTGCTAATAGTTTACTTACTTCTTATTCCTGTCAAAAGACAAGCGATCAGAATGCATCCAAACATCAACGACCCATCCATGGATGACATCATGAAATAAAACAACTCAATGAAGAATCAATATAACAGTGCGGACAACCTCAGCGTTAGGAATTCACAGTCAATCGATCTGTAAGATAATGTAATAAAAGGAAGGAATAACATGTAGTAATCCTGGCTGGCTTGTACACCATGTACACAATACAATGGATTACATTACACAGTATACAATTCACATACAAATGCACTAATATACATTATACATGTTAACTGTATAACTGTAACTGTATAATCATCTTTATACACATTATACATAGTGTACGTAATATACATATAGTATTATAGGATAATAGACTGTATAGCTATCTACTATTACAGCCTGATATATAGGATAATACATTGTATATAAGCTAGCTACTGTTACAACCTAAACTATTCTATATAAGCCAAATACTGGCCATTATGTATACCACTATGCACTCAACACACCAGCCTAGCTATTGTAACTGAATTATGGCTGAAACAAAGTGTAACTTTATAGTACAGAGATATACGTGATCAATCAAGGCATGTTTGCATGCAATTAACAGTTATATAATACAGCTATAACCACTATCTAAGGCTCATGGCCATTTGTAGTAGGCGTGGCAACTTTATGTTGCAGAATCAGCCATTTTTGGTAACAAAATTAATAAGTATGACTGTTAGCTTGATTCGTATTTGTAAATACTCTAGCAATTAAACCACATAAACACAAGTCTATAACACTAGCTTCCCCATAAGTAAGGCCAAGTAAGCTCATATGTACGAATCATGCACAATCAAACTCAACCGAGTGGGGTCAATCAAAGTATTGTACTTAGTGTGAATTCTCAAACTAACTGTGATTACCGACCTGGCTTTTGAGTTGAACTATGGCTAAGCTCTTCATTAAAGAAATCAGTGTGATAGTATATTCAATCAATTGAGATCCTGAATCATTTAATTAACGTAAAAATAGTACGTATAATACTCACACAGTTATATGGTGGCTTCAGACTATAAGTATTAAACTTCTGTATTCGTACTAACTTGCTCAGTTTTGGCTGGAAACATCGGGTTTGATCTCGGGTTGATGACTTGGTAAAACAACTTTTTCTAACGACTCCACCCAACTTATGTAGCTAGCTAGCTAGCTGGAGCTCCACCCACGTGTCACGTTTTTTCAATCAGAAAGGAACAAAAGACCACATGACTATCATCCCATAGTCATATAGTGTAAGAATGCATTTTCACGTGACATTGATATTTACATTGCAGTATTCGTACCCAGCTAGCAAACAAACAAGATTCTCAACTAGTGTGGGGCTCTATTGCTTTGAAAAGAATAAGAGAGTACAACCATCACTGAATCTCCACCTGGAGCTGTGCCTAATGGCCTAATGTGCTTGCAGACCAGCCCCTCCCTCTAATTAGAAACTTCAATTTGCTCATAACTTCAGTCTTCAAGCCAATTAAGGCAATGATTTATGATGCTTCACAATTATAACCCTTAATTTATACATAACTCCCTCATAATTATATAATTCCTGATCGATTCCTACAATTAACCTACATCAATATGGCTGACAATTAACAATTTCACTCTTGTATTGCCACACTTATTGCACAGGGTCTATCTATACCGTTATCCATAGTGATATCAAATTACTGCAGTGCATGTCATGCTCTTGTTCACTGGCTGTGTTGTAAGCTGCTTATAATGTTAGCAATAAAGAAAACAAAAAACTATTTCAAAAACTGCTGACAAGAACACAAGCTCTAACAAGTCAAAGCATCATCATAAATAGACAACAACTAGTATAGAGATTATGCATGAGGTCATGAATATCATTAACGCGCCGCCATCTTGAAGGGCAAAAAATGTACAAAGTGAATAGGCCAACAACTATTTTTTCAAATTTCTATTCATTACAAAACTGGATTTGCAAAATAAAAAGTAAGTGCATACTTGTAATGAAATTGTGCTTATCATGCTGTAATTTTGGTGTTTGCTTGCTCACTTGTTATGGAGAAATTTAAAAAAAACATGGAATTTGCCTACTTTCTCTGTATATTTATGCCCTTCAAGATGGCGGCACGTTAATGATATTCATAGCCTCGTGCATAACCTCTATTGAATAGATAAAGAGGAAAGACAAAGCAAAATGAATCTATTCTGCTATGAAATATACGATTTCATTGTGATTATTGTCCAGAAATTACCACCAACTAGTCTTATAGCCATTTCATATTACAATACATTTTAGAGGATTAAAAAAAATTAATAATTTATCATTGTTTTTGGTTTCAAGTAGGGTAGGGTACAGTACTACCAGGTGGAGGAGGGTAGGGGTTGACAGAGGGAGGGTAGGGGTCAACTGAAGGGGGGTAGGGATTGCTTGATGGGGGTGGAGGAGGGTAGGGGTTGGCTCCAAAACCTAAAATATTAATGAGACAACAATACATGTAAACTTTTGTATAGTCACATTTTAATATACAATTAATGGATACATAAAATAAACATTTTATAAAGCTCATATGTCCCATAAGCTTATTAAGCTATGCATGATTTAGCCAACACTCACAGTAACTGCTGTATTATACTCCATTATAATACATACTACAACTGTATAATAAGTATTACTAATGTAAATTAATACCTGGAGGTTGCGTGGGCGGGGGATATCCCTGGTAATCATTATTACTAGGAGGAGCTGAAGGGTATGCTGGATCATTATTCGAAGACGCTGTTGGGTAAGGGACCTTTTTCTCTTCATTTGAATATTGCGGTGGTTGTGCCACATCCATGTGCTTCAGGGCCTCGTTATAAGCCGGGGGCGGAGCCTGCGTTAGGGTTGGATCGGATGGGGTAGGTACCGGTTCAGGGTTTATAGTTGTAGTTGCCTGAAACAATATAAAAATCCCTAAACACATGTTGGCAATTACATTTAAACCAACTACCAACCCAGCCCAAGTAGGAATCTATGCTGACACAGTATATTGTCATAAAAAAAAAAAAGAGTACATATATTCTGAAAAATTCCAAAACATTACTTGACAAGTAACTCTATTATACATTAAATGGGTGGGGCTGTACCTGGTTTTCTGATGAACTAGTAGTTATAAATAAACAATATACCTGTGTATCAGGAGTAGTAGCGTTGGTTGTTACAGTAGTTGATGCAGTCTGCTGCACGAGGACAATGTTATTTGCCCTGTTTCTGGCTGCGGCAGCTCTTCTTCTCCTGGCTTTGTCATTTGCTCCGAATAACCAGGATAAAATCACAAACAGCACTACAATACCAATCACTATACCAGCAATAGCTCCACCAGACAGACCACCATCATTGGTATCCACCGCTATATGTATAATAAACAATATTCAATCATTAGTCTATTTACATAGCAACATGATGTTTGAGTAATATTGTTTACCCAATAATAATAATGTGCAATTGTGCATGATACACATGTGCACCTGTAGTGTGTTACAACATATAGTGTATAAAACCACTTTATCACAATACTAAGTGCATGCCTGGTAGTATACTCCATAATAATAATATAATAAATCAATATTGACCACTGATCACTGTTATACTAACACACACACATATATCGTGCAAGAGCGCCTTAAACTGCACCAGTAAAAATCAATGTTCAGTAACCCTTATTCAAAATTCTTTACTCACAACAATCTACTCCAGCTCTAGTGGAACAACTGGTAGTAAAGTATCCAACAGGATAATCATTGACTCGGTCACAGTCAGACAGAGTACTCTCACTACCATCACAGGAGTAACCAGATATCCATATGGGTCTTGAAGACACTGAACTAAAGTACGGCATTATAGACAACTACTAATAAACATGCACAACATACATAATACATGTATATAGATATACACTTGTATGAACACATGTAGTTATACAAATAGATAAACACAACCCATATAGACATGCAGCACACAGTATGCAATATATCTTGACTCACTTGTAAGTGTTAGTGGATGTTGAGACCAGGCTTTCATCTCCTTCGAGCTCCCTGCAAGCCACTTGACCATCACTCTGATCCCAATTTGTTCCACACACTGTACCCCAACGACCATCATAGAATACCTCCACAAGCTGATACGAGGTACCTGCATAGAACTGTTGGACACTACCTTCCTGCACAGCTACAGAAATGAATGAGTGAATAGTTTGCGAATAATGGATACGCTAGCCGAATTCCCTCCATATTCTCTAACTCACTGCTATCTAATGAACAGACCACTCCAGCTGCACTTATTGAAGAAGATAAACAGGTTAAAGTGCTTGCTGTACAGGAAGAGAAGTAGTAGGCAGTTGAGGGGCAGAAGAAACTTGAAATATACGGAGTAGTAGCAATATTTGGACCACGACTATAATAATAATAATAAAGTAACCATCAAATAATACGATAAACACATTGTTAAACTCATGATCCATAATATTGAAATAACAATCAACAAGTTAAGGCAAATCACTAATTTATAACAGGATTCATAAAATTGTGCCATTAGCTGAGCATCAGGATATAAATTTCATGGCCAATTTGACCGTCAAGTCAAACAAATTTCTAGTGTCAATGTAGCATGAATATATGCAGACATAACTGACCGTCCTATTACACTGAATGACGTAGCTGTACCGGAGTCAAATCCCAATGATCTACAGAACAGATCAGCGTCGTTATCCTCCAAACCATCAGTACATACAGTCCTCCAACCACTATCCAGGTAATACTCTACTATACCACTATCATCAGTTGTAGAACCAGTTAAACGGATTTTTCCATTTGAAACAGCTATTTTGGAAACACCATGGCAATAATCAAAGGAATGAATTGAAAAAAAAAATGTAATCAAAAGTACAAATTAAAGTGATAGCTTGAATAACCATGGAAAAATCAACCACACTGTATACTTACATGATTGACAGTGTACATAAGCATCAGCCGCATGTGTTAGCCCGCTAGTACTGGAACCAGTTTCACAGTCTATTAGAGCACTCTCAGTACCATCACAGTCGAATGTGAAGGGGTATATCTGAATAGCACTTGAGGCTCGGTTGGTGGCTTGGATACTGTTAGATGAGATACAGTTATAATACAAGCGTACCATAGGGTCTATAACTCACGTGTTCTGTAGTATTGGTGACTGTACATCATCATACCCCAGTTCCCTACACACCACGATAGAGTTTATCCAGCTTATGGAATTTTCAGTACTACCAGTACTGACAGCCTGCCACTGACACGTACTAGAGTCAGTTATATCAGTACATATACATATCTCCACACGACCCATGCGTCTACTAAATAATCCATAACCACTCAGCTGTATATCATTGTGCGAGTCTATATCACACTGACCTGTAAAACATTTTAGAAATACAAAAAATGCTATAATTATGTTAACACCAAAATCAATGCAAAATATATTTTGGCTACGGATACGAATTATGAATTTATGATTGTTCAGATAATATCGCAATGCAACTGTTAAACTAGCTAAGCAATACTGTCCGAATGTGCTATCCCTTGCCATGCATGGCGCTGATAATACTTTACAATACAGTATAAACATTATGTCCTACTCTATTATGTCCATAATATATTCTCTATATCCATAATACACTTTACTAAAGTCTGTTCACGTTAACTATGACCTCCGTAAATTTCCCCATGTATAAGAGTACAAAATGCGCCATACTTAAGGTACCGTATTGGAAGATTTTCTACCACTGATAACTTTTAAAAAACACTCAATATCAATACATTGCATACATGAGAAGAACGCCAAGGACAAGACAAACATTTTTATTCTACAATGAAAGCTGTAGTACAGATTGTTGTAAAGTTAGCCTCGTTTTCGTAAGGTCATAGTTAACTGAATAGACTTTAATAGATGGTTTAATTACTTCTTATCCCTGTCAAAAGACAAGCAATCACGATACATCCAAACATCAATGACCTATCCATGGATGACATCATGAAATAAGGCAACTCAATGAAGAATCAATATAACAGCGTAACAATGTTAGGAATTCGCAGTCAATCTGTAAGGTAATGTAATAGAATAACATGTAGTAATCCTAGCTGGCTCGTACACCATGTACACAATATAGTGAATTACATTACACAGTATATTATTATTATACAGTTCACATATAATACACTTAATAATATACATTATATATGTTATTAACTGTATAATTGTAACTGTATAATCATCTTTATACACAATATACATATAGTGTAGGTAATATACATATACTGTACACATAGTATATAGGGTAATACACTGCATAGCTAGCTACTAATACAACCTGATATATAAGGATAATACATTGTATATAAGCTAGCTACTATTACAACCTGAACTGTTCTATAAAAGCCACATATTGACTGTTATGCATACCACTATGCACCAAACACACCAGCCTAGCTATTGTAACTGAATAATTGCTGAAACAAAGTGTAACTTTATAGTACAGATATATGTGATCAATCAAGACATGTTTGCAATTAACAGTTATATAATATAGCTATATCCACTATAGGCTCTGGTGTAGTAGGCGTGGCAACTTTATGTTGTAGAATCAGCCATTTTGGTAACAAAATTAATATAAATAAGTATGACTGTTAGCTTGATTCCTATTTGTAAATATTCTAGCAATTAAACCACATAAACACAAGTCTATAACACTAGCTTCCCCATAAGTAAGGCCAAGTAAGCTCATAATCGAATCATGCACGATCAAACTCAACCAAGTGGGGTCAATCAAAGTATTGTACTTAGTGTGGATTCTCAGACTAACTGTGATTATCGGCCTGGTTTTTGAGTTAAGCTATGGCTAAGCTCTTCATAAAATAAATCAGTATGATAGTTATTCAATCAATATTGAACTCCTGAATCATTTAACGTAAAAATAGAACTCACACAGTTATATGGTGGCTTCAGACTATAATTAACTTCTGTATTCGTATACTAGCTTGCACAGATCTGGCTCGAAACATCAGGTTTGAGCTCGGGTTTAATACCGAGTTGATGATTTGGTAAAACAACTTTTTCTAACGACTCCACCCAACTTATGTAGCTAGCTAGAGCTCCACCCACGCGTCACATTTTTTTTTTTTTTTTAATCAGAACAGGAACAATGACTACATAATGCATAACACGTGACTATTATCCCATAGTGTAAGAATGCATTTCCACGTGACCATGACATTTTTTTTTTTTTTGCATTTTACATTGCCTCAATCTCCCACCTGGAGCTGTGCCTAATGTACATGCAGACCAGCCCCTCCCTCTAATTAGAAAGTTTAATTTGCTCAAAACTTCGGTCTTCAAGCCAAGGCAATTAATGACTTTTGATGCTTCGCAATTATACCTAACCCTTAATTTATATATAGCTCCCTATATAATTCCTGATTGATTCCCACAATTAACCTACATCAATATGGCTGACAATTAATAATTTCACTCTTGTATTGCCACACTTATTGCATAGGGTCAATCTATACCGTTATCCATAGTGTTATCGAATTACTGCAGTGTCATGCTCTAGTTCACTGGCTGTGTTGTAAGCTGCTTAATGTTATCAATAAAGTGTAAATAAAACCTATTTCAAAAACTGCTGACAAGAACATGCACTAGCTCTAATGAATCAAAGCATCACATCATAAATAGACAACAACTAGTATTGATTAGATAAAGAGGAAAGACAAGCAAAATGAATCTATTATGGTATGAATTTGTATGAAATATATGACTTCATTGTGATTATTATCCAGAAATTAATAGTATAGCATAAAACCACCAACTGGTCTTAAAACCATTTCATAAATTACAATACATTTTTGAGGATTAAAAAAAATTTAAATTAAGTTATCATTGTTTTTTTGGTTTCAAGTAGGGTAGGGTACATTACTACCAGGTGGAGGAGGGTAGGGGTTGACAGAGGGAGGGTAGGGGTCAGCTGAAGGGGGGTAGGGATTGCTTGATGGGGGTGGAGGAGGGTAGGGGTTGGCTCCAAAACCTAGAATATTAATGAAACAACAATACATGTAAACTCTTGTATAGTCACATTTTAATATACTAGTACAATTAATGGATAGATAAAATAAACATTTTATAAAGCTCATATGTCCCATAAGCTTATTAAGCTATGCATGATTTAGCCAACACTCACAGTAACTGCTGTATTATACTCCATTATAATACATACTACAACTGTATAATAAGTATTACTAATGTAAATTAATACCTGGAGGTTGCGTGGGCGGGGGATATCCCTGGTAATCATTATTACTAGGAGGAGCTGAAGGGTATGCTGGATCATTATTCGAAGACGCTGTTGGGTAAGGGACCTTTTTCTCTTCATTTGAATATTGCGGTGGTTGTGCCACATCCATGTGCTTCAGGGCCTCGTTATAAGCCGGGGGCGGAGCCTGCGTTAGGGTTGGATTGGATGGGGTAGGTACCGGTCCAGGGTTTATAGTGGTAGTTGTCTGAAACAATATAAAAATCACTACTAATATACATAGGCAATTACAATTGAACCAACTACCAACATAAAGCAAAGCAGACACAGCATATTGTCATAAATATAGATTAGATACTGTTTACGAGGTTTCTATGTGCCTATAGAATCCCGAGGAAACAGTATAGTAACCGCGCATGAAGCGCGAGGTTTCTGTGGTTCCCGAGGAATTTCTATAGGCCATAGAAACCAAAGTAACAGTATCTAAGTACTTTATATATAATAATAATTCTCAAGGAGTTTTTTTAAGTAGCCCGGGGAATTTCATAAGTAGCCTGGGTTTCCTAAGCAAAATAATGAACCTCAAATTACGCAATTCGATTGGTCCATTACAATTGTGTATATTCAAAAGCATAATATTAACAATTATTATACATTACGTGTATATCCGTAAAGCATTACTTTACAAGTAGCCCTATTATACATTAAATTTAGTGAGCTATACCTGGTTTCCGATAAACTAGTAGTTATAAATGAACTAATAGTTATAAATAAACTATATACCTGTGTATCAGGAGTAGTAGTACTGCTGGTTGTTATTGTAGTTGCTGCAGTCTGCTGCACGAGTACGACATTATTTGTCCTATTTCTGGCTGCAGCAGCTCTTCTCCTCCTGGCTCTGTCATTAAATCCACATATCCAGGATAAAATCACAAACCCCACTACTGCACCAACGACTATACCAGCAATAGCCCCACCGGACAGACCACCATCACTGGTATCCACTGCTATATGTATAATAAGCAATATTCATTAAATTAGTATATTTTATATAGAAACATAATGTCGAGTAATGTTGTTCATCCATAAATAATGTACATCATACACATGTGTACCTGTAGTGTGTTATAACATATGTATAGGTAATAACATGGATTCGAGTGCAATTCGGGAAATAATTGCACGAGCCGCCGTTTGTTGAAGCATTGAGTAA
>JAYJLX010038273.1:0-15546 GCA_036873525.1 Chalinula nematifera
CTGTAGCCTTTTTCGGCATATGGATTTTTTTGGACATCCTTCTGAGTGATCAAAGATGTCAGGGAAGTGGCATAATTTGATGACGATAAATTTCCACCAGCTATGTATTTCAAACAACTGAATATACTCTCGACAGCGCTTCCATTAAGGTGAATAGGGGATATGAAACACTATGGGTGGCGGGTCAAGAAATCCTTGCATAAACCATTGAATCCATGGTACATTATAAGCAACAAGTCCCAGGTCTGTATTATATTAATGTAATAATTTAAATTGTACTAACAAATTATAAAAAAACTGACCTGCCAAGCAAGAAATTTCTTTTGAAGAGGACTTCTGAATTTGATATCTATTTAAAACAAACAAAACATGAGTAAGTATGGAAGTTGATTTTGTAAACCAGAATAACCTGCTTCATCGTTAATCTCCTCCTTCCATGCACTAAACCACTTCATTGCTTCCGCCATATTTGATTGAATTTTTGATGAAACTCCAGGTGAGGTAATGACTTCATGAGAGAGGATTCCATTTTCGAACATCATACTACATGCTTGTAGATATTCTGCTGCCATAGAGTAGGAACGCCCATCAATTCCTTCCTTATCAGCTGCTCCACGAATGGCCGCAATCATATATGGTTGCTATTTCATGATAATAAGGCTATAACTGCATGGCATGTGTATCAATTATATACCTGCATAATCTTTGCCGGAAGTACATTTAATCTGGTCCATGAATATCTTACTACATAAGAGTACTTCAATCCAGGTACAAGTCTACTTATTCCAACCTTTGCTCGTGACAGGTCAGCTCGATAAACTGCTTCAACTGCAGACCACCCAAACTTGGTATCACTTTTGAAAAACTCTTTTGTTCCATCCACACGGGAACTGTACAGTGCAGCTATAACATTTTTAAGCTGTGTTAAAAAGACAATTGTAACAGCTGCACATGAGAAAGTTACAGAACATGTATTACATTATTACCTGATGAGAGGGACAGACAATTAGATATACATTACTCCCATCAAAGGGTGACTTAAACCAGGGTTCCACTATATCCTTCTCATCGTCATTCGTATATCCACATAGGAGCTTTAACAGGCACAGGTTGCTGCTTGCCCCATCACAAAGCAAAGACCGAATGAAGAAGCCAGTACGACAAAAAGCCAGAATGGTTTGAACAACCATTGAATGGAGATATTGAGTCTCCATGGTGTAGGGGCAATTAAAATATGGACCGACAACATCATAGTCCGAACTGAGATCTCTCCAAAGAAACTGGAGCATGTAGAGGGTTCTTTGACACTTTTCATCTTCAGCAATTCCCAGGTAAACATCATGCAGACTTATGAATTCATCTGATGACATGGCATAGCCTATAATAGACGAGTTGCTGCTGTTCCATATCAGCCTTGATTGCACCAGTATAAATCATGACAGTCATTGTTATAAGTACAATAATACACATGTTTTATACCTTTACTTCATCCCAAATCAAAATTCCTTCACCAACTGGCCTCACAAATCCATTATTTACTCTTTCTTCTTTATACTTTTCATATTCCTTAGCACGTTCACACAATACTTCCATATCGATTCCAGGTGCATGGGAATGCCTGCTCATGTGATTTTTCAGAGTTCTGTCACAAGGAAGATTGAAAATACCAAGTGATTGGACAACGTGATATGCGGCAGGACTCCTTGAAAAGATAGCCAAGGCTATTAATTAAATTAATAATTATTATTAACTGTATAGGGATATACTATTCAATCATAAACTAACCCAAACGAATTATCACAGATGACCACTTATTGCTTTTTTTACCCATACCTGTATTATGGTGCGACATATAGTGAAGGTTTACATATTAACTTATGACAATATATTCCTTACAATTTGCTTCTTGGTCACGCTTAAACTGGGTCCACGCATTGTAATCATTTTCCCATATATCTTCTAACAACTTTCCCATTCCTTCATTGACATCTTCAGCCTCAGAAAAAACTTTTGTAAGCTCTTCTTGGCCCTTCTTAGAATTCACAATGGTTCCTACTAACTGCCCTATTTCACTGTTTTGATTATCAATCACAGTTAACCGTTCAAGTCGTTGGGAGTAGTAATCAGATTCTGACCGGAGTGTCTTGATAGTTTTCCTCATATTCTTGACTCGAATTTTTTGACTATCGGGACTTAATACATCAAAAGGTACACTGGAATCACTTGATTGGCGTTTAACACGTTGAGAAGGAGGCATTTCATCATGGATTTTCTTGCGCTTAGCCAATAGCCACTTTAGCGAACTACACTTTTCACATACTGGGGAGCTCGATTTTGAAGCTTTCTCATAAAAAAAGAGGCAATCACAGTCTCTTACAGAATCTAATGGACAATTCTGTGTTTGTATACGTTTTATATCAAATCCAATGGACTGCTTGAAAGCCGAATAACTACTAATGCCAGGACAGACTACCATGGACGTATTGGCCAGTTGATTAAGAGGAGACAGAATACAGCTTGCTGAATAAGGTGGAATAACAATACTATCTTCAAGTATTTTATCATAACATGTGAGTTTGTAGTTGCCTTCTCCATCAACAGTCAATTTTACTGCATCATAAGGTGAAACACAAAAACTCTTAATCTTTCTCGTGATAAGTAAAAATCGCTTGAGCTTATTATTCCCCATGTCAGATAATAATAACTCTAGAGAAAGGGATGCATACTTCGATTCCTGAAGTAAGACGTATTCCTTTAGCCCCTCCAAACTAAATGAGTTCGAGACGTCCTGAAAGCTGCCGTCAACAAGGTTTCTTTTTTCCACAAACTTTCTCAGGCTGTCTCTTATCGGTGCGGAGATTGTGCCAGATGCCTTTGCTGAACGCTTTGCGAGGAGTCTTGGTGATCTTCGAGGAGTAACACTGCTAGTTATCGAAGAGGCCGCCATCTTTCATAAGATACGCCCACATTTCTAATTATGTTAATGTTTTCTGTGCTAAAAATAGTACTTCCGCTAGACAGACCTGGCAGATGGAAAAATTAATTAAAACTCGCAAAAGCGTAGGCGTTGCACACTCCTATCTCTTTTAGGAGTTGGTTTATTATGGACTCCTGGTGACACTAATCCTGTCATCTGCAACAACTCCGTCATCCAGTGGATCATCTTCACTCAGGGCTTTCTTCATGCATTTGCTAGTGTCAACGCACCTTGTGAAATCAATAAAAACCAGAAGGTGGTTAACAGGTATAGGTGAGAGCTTGACCTGGACTGAGGCCATGGAGAGGCTAGAAAGGAAGAAACAGAAAAACATAAAAGCAAACGGAGAAAGTAGAATGAAAAAGAAAGCGAGAGGAGAACAAACAGGAGAAACAAAATGGAAGGAATGCCACTTAAGGCACTTAAAGTCGTACGGTTTCCGTTATTTGTATTCATAGTTATTAATACTTTTAATAATATTCATCGTATTAATATGGCTGTCATTGAAGCTGCTATTGAACATGCAATGAAATCTGCTGGGATCTGTAGCTTAAAGGAAAAATAAAAGGAATGTATAGTCAAGTTTGTTGAAGGAAATGATGTCTTTGCTTCCTTACCAACAGGGTATGGAAAGTCTCATATACAGAATGCTTCCGGAGACTTTTAATCACCTGAATGGTATAACTTTATAGTGAATACTGGTACTTTTTATGTATAAGGTTTCTGTTTTTAGGCAGAAATGATAGCACTGTTATATGCATAAGCCCTTTAACAGCTTTATTGATGGATCAAAAAATAAAATTTGTACAAAAAGGAATCAGGGCCGAGTATGTTTGTCAATTGCAATGTGATGATGATGATGCAATCGCCAATTTCATGAAAGGTAAAGTGCAGCTGCTTTTATATGCCCCGAGAGCATATTGCTCAATCCAAAATATAGAAATATGCTGACAAGTAGGCCGTATGAAGACAATCTCGTTGCATTAGTCATTGATGAGGCCCACTGTGTTAAAACATGGTAAGTACAATAATTGTATTCATTGCAGGAATGTGTATGTTAGATGCCATGTGTTCAATATAGGGGTGATGAGTTTCGTGTAACATTTGCTGAGCTCGAAAATTTATGAAGCATTATACCATCAGGTATTAATATCCTTGCCTTGATTGCTACTGCCTCCAAGTTGACTCTTGATGTAGTAAAGCAGCAATCAGCTTTAGTGGATCTGGTGGTGATAGAAAGTTCACCTAATAGGCCAAACATTTTCGTTACCATCAAGCCTTACATGAATTTAAATGAGTTTAGCAAGTCCTTATCAGGTGAATTACAAACTCACAATGTTAACACTCAGAAAACCGGGATTTTTTTGCCAATCCTTTGTAAGCTGCTATCAATTGTATTGTACATTATAAAAAGAAATGAAGGACATGTTCACGTATCCAAAAGGATATCCAAATTTTGCATCAGTTCAGATTGGTGGACATGTTTCACAGTGATAGCATGGCACATGTCAGAGAAAATATCCTTAGTACTTTCACAGAACATGAAAGTATTTTGAGAATTGTTATTGCGACTTCTAGTTTTGGAATGGGAATAGATTGTGCGGACATTCGAAGGATCATCCATTGGGGTACTCCTGCTGACATGAGGAGTATGTACAAGAAACGGGTGGAGCAGGAAGAGATGGTTGTCCATCTCTAGCGGTATTGTACCCCAAGACTAATTATCCTGTAACTGAAGCCATGAAAAGTTATTGTAATAATAACACACAATGTCGAAGAAAGTTATTGCTGAACTCATTTCTATTTTATGATGACCTCAACACTGCAAGTGAAAATTTGAGTATGAAATGTTGTGATGTTTGTGACAATTGAAATTTTACCAATTAATATGTTAATTATAAATATATGCCACCTATAGTGGATGATGCCTATACGGGCCTCGCGAAGAAGTTGGAAGTCGTTGGGGGTTGGGTTGGAAGTCGTTGGGGGTTGGGTTATGGTGAGGGCCACATGCTGCGAATGCGTGGTTGTTACCTGGCAATTTACTTAATTTTTGATGGTATATGTTACACTTTTGTCATTCTCACATATGCGTGTCTTTGAATTGGAACAGGTTAATAAAAAAAAAACTATAGTATGTGTGTTAATCTTTAGTCAGGTCAAAATATTAGAGGAGCAACTTTTTCCACCATCCAGTCAACTACATGTATTTTGTCGTCTTCTATTTTAGCAAGTAGAGGTTGGGGGTTTTTGGATGAGCTAAATTTCCAAGTTGGCGTGTATCTAAAACTTCTAGTATTTCGAAGCACTGACACTACTTTTGCAACATCTCTCGTAAAAGATGAAGGCTTATGTTGACCACTATCTGATTTTACAGAAAACTCCTGTTCGAATTGTTGATCTATGGAACATAAAACACCAAGGAATTTTCCAGCTCGAATGATACATTTACTATTCACATTGGAACCCAAATTCCTTATAGATTCCTTTAGCTTGCAATTGAGGTGTTCCATATGAAGATCGCAAGGTTTATTGCATCCCCTGCCGGTGGTATTTATGAACCTGCTCCATTTAAGTTGTTCTGCTAATCTGTCTGACAAAAGGAAATGATATTGCATTAGCATGATGAAGGCCTCTTTACTATAATTTTTCAATTACTCCTCTTGAAAATGATTAGTAAAAACTTCCAAATAAGCATAACACGATCACCGTCCCCCTCTTGGATTGCATCATGGTAGTTATGCCAAAACAATGAAAGAGTTAGAAGCTCAGTAACATAAAAAAATAAATAATCATCCTGCTTCACTGCCCTGTCTATATTGACAAACTTCTCAATTATTCTTACTGATAAAAGGTGTACATTGAGCTCAGCCTGTTCATCTTCCAAAATCGTTTGTGCAGCCACCTTTACGAGACCAGGAAGTATCAAAAGCAGGAAGTCTTCAAGCCTTCAAGCCTTCATATTATATTTGGGATCTTTTGGGATGTAGCTTATATATACATTAAGCAAGGTTTTTAGCTGAAACAATGTTCCCTTATCCATTGAAGAAACAGTACTGTACAAGTTCTTCCAAATCACCTATTAATGTTGAATTACATCATAACAAAATTGATTCAGTATATGTACCGTCATTAAAGTAAGTCGAGAATGCCAATCCTCCACAAGTGGCACGAAATTTTTCAATTCACAGCTTGTGCAATCATGGGCTTTTCTTAAACCTTGAGCTCCTCTAGCACGTTCGCATGTCAGTTGGTCACCACCAATTCCTATTTCATACACTTTAACTTCTCTAAACTCTAGTATTTCATCGTGTGGCAAATTAATGCATGATAGACTCGTCAACTTGTTTGGGGCAATACTTAAGTAGATCATCTAGGATTAGACACATCTGATCTAACTTGTTTTCATCACGTAAATTACACCTAAAGGAACCTGATGTTGGTGTAGACAATGATTCTCAATGCAAATATATAAACTATACATTCATTTTCCAGTACTTACCACAACTGATTTCCGAGACATCTCTGTCTTATACTTATGGGGTATATGCCACACAACATCCATAGACTGGTCCTTCAAATCAGGCATGATTTCAACAAGAAACCTGTGAAACAATGGAATGCTATATAAATGGACAATTATGGAAGATAATTGAAATATCCATTATTGATCATGCATGCATGCGATATATAATTCATATCCGTGCAGGTCATTTACTTATTTGTATACCTATCAGTAAAAAAAAACACAGGTGGCAGGTGTGGTGAAGTACACAAGCAAACCGCCCCATGAGCCCACGACCCCCATGCAGACACACTATATTGCATCAGGACAACTGCGCACTTGAAATAAACATTGAAGTGACATATACCTTGAAACAAGAATGACAAGTGTTTCTTGAGCATTGACACATCATCTGGGATGGCAAAAAACTTCCAAACTGTATTTGTTTAGCAGACGGTTCATCACTGACTTCACTAACGTCTACCCTATCCTGAACAGCATATGCATGAACATAGTTGAGTGACTGTGTGCTTCGATTAGACCATTGGAAAGAGTGTTGGACATTTTTATTACTGTTGTCAAAAACGAGTTTTTAACCTTTCCAAGGAATTGGAGTAGAATATGGTGGTTTATACTCTGCTGGGACATCATCATTCAATGTTGTAATATGGTCTTCAATTTACTCTTCTTCATCCACTGTGTCATCATTACATTGTTCTTCAGCATCAGTTTCTTCATTTATGTCTTCTTCTTCAATAAGGTCATCCTCATACACGTCACGGTCTCCAGAGTCTTGACCAGTATTGCTGGGCTCATGATCCACGGATAATTTGCTGTCCGTTTCATCTTTTCATCCTATAAAAGCATTACTTGCACTATTTGTTGTCAAATGTAGTCTTTCCTGTATAGAGAAATTCAAATAAAATTTGTACAATGATGTATATTCGAGTATACCAACCTTGAGGTCATCTGTCCCCATTCTAGAACATCGCTATCAAAATCTTCTGTAATACCATCCACCAAACGAATTTTTTGTGGGAATTTGTCAACATTAGTGCTTGAAGATGTTTATACACCTGTAAAAAGATTTGAGTGTAAATTAAATTATCACCTCACATGATATCAGTGCCAACCCTTTTAGGAGTTGAACACCCATATAAGAGTACTGAGATTGCTCACTGACATAAGGAAATCTTCGGATTATAGTTTTTTAAGAGTATTGAGGCAATCAAACAAACTAAAGGCTTGCAGGGAGGTTTATTGGACTTGTGCAGAAATGAACACAATACCTAATAAGTTTATGTTTAATAAGTTTATTGGATTTGTGCAGAAATGAACACAATATACCTTAATAAATGTCGGTGTCTCTGCCATCAATTCAGCCCACAAATGTGTCCAAGTAAAGTGCTTAATCCCCTCATGGCCATCACGAAGAATGGAGTTATGTGTTTGTGAACAAACAGTCTTGATTTCCTTTTGAACAATCTTTACAATAGCTGATTGAGCCATGGACTTAACTAGAGACGGATAGCTACCTTGAAAGATTCGTTTGACATTTTTGGCACTCCATGGGGACAGCTGAAACTGCTTATTACTGAATGAATAGTCAATACTGACCTCCCGAAAAAAAAAAACTTACTCCCAGTTCATGGCATACAACTTAATCAGTCATTATGCAATGATACCTTCACGAATGGTTTGTGTCTTTTTGGAGTATTGCCAGGGTGAACATAGTACCGCAGGGTGGCTCAGTGGTCAAGGATTGTTTCCTTGTGGATCTGGAGGCTAGGCAGCCTGTGACTAGACCAGAAGATATCTGGAAAGAGGCTGTATTCATAGGCAACTGTAGTTTTAAGTTCCAATAACTGATTTCTTTTATAATTGAGCTCTCCAATTAACTGAAAGTACCTAAGATATGACTCAAGTTAAGTTTTCCCAAACTACATGATATACATGTATTTCACTCACCTGCTTATCTCATATCGGCAATGATAGCAAACATAGCTTCCACTAGTTGCATCGTGAATCAGGCTTGTTCCAATTGAGGCTAATTAATGAACATTTCTTCAGCCAAAAACACTTGGACTAGTTGCAGATAATCCCTACAAGCCTCCCCAGATAGTTTAACTCTCTTGGTCTTGGCAGATAATCAAGAAAAGTCAGCTTTGCATACACTACACTCTTCAACTACTTGAGCAGCCATTTTTTTTAATGGAGGTGTGGCTGCTCATTAGCTCTCTGTTGCCTTATAAGGATGAACCACAATCACCACATTTCCGGTGATACTTGAACAAAAACTATACGGTCATGTCCCCAAACCCTTCCCGCAGGAATAGGAGAGTCTGGCTACGCGAGACTAGACGGGGCAGAGGTGGATCCAGAACTTTGACATTGGGTGGGCCAAGTAAAGGGCTCCACTTTTTAACCATTGCTATGGTAAGAAGAAAATAGGGGGGTCTGGGGGCATTCTCCCCCAGAAAATTTTTGGAAGTTAGAGTTCAAAAAAGCAATTTCCTGATTTAGTCGCAGTAATATTGTTCACAGTTTACACAGTCTGTTTTGCTATCAATCGCAAAGTACTTTGAAAACAATGATTACAAATTGATTTGGTGGGCCTGACCCTGCCAGGCCCAGCCTTGGATCTGCCACTGCTATAGGCCCTACTTGTATAGTGTATACAGTCTTGTTGATTTTAATAATAATTATTAAAATTATTAACATACAAGTTACTTAATAGGTAAATGTTACATGGCGGCGAGCAGTGCAGCCAGTGAACGGTGTGAGGCAGGTGCTAGGGCTAATGGCATGTATTGGGAAAGCCAGTCCAACTTATAAGCAAATTATATGTGATGCAAAAGTGTCAGTGCAACAAGACAAACCATCAGCCAGCAGCTGCGAGCAGATGCATAGTATGCGTACTGTCCCCCACATGAGCAAGAATAGGGAGCAGGTGCATTCAAGCCATTGCTGTGCATGAACCTTTTGCTAACCTGTGAGAGTAAGCCGACAACTGAAGCAAAGGTATTGCTAACCTGGCACAGATGCTGCTGTGTCGATAGATACTAGGGGTACACTGCTCGAGTGCTGGGGGACTGGGACCTGGCCCATGTCCCTCGAGGGTGGGTGGAAATTTGCCTGCAGGTACAAAAGCTGCTCCGTCGTAAAAGGCAGTGTTTTAGAGTCTGCTATTTCCTCGACCAATTAGATAATAACATTAATACAGCAAGCAAAAGCACTTGAAGCAGACAGACTCAACAGAGAGCTACTAGCAAAAAATGTCTCAGGAGCAATTATGATATAGCAATAATATATTCCCCACCTATGTACCGCTATACTGTGCATGTGCACTCTGCCCGGCTCCACTCTCTTTAACCTCATTTAAACACTGGTCTAAATGTCATGAAATAGAATATTTCGTTATTGTACGATATAAGTGAAATTTTTTTGCATTTCTGCTTCTTTATTTATTTTATTTACACATGATCATTGATATTTCTTTACAAAACTTACATACATCATCAGTGAAGAAGAGGTAGTTAATGAGGTTCTGACAGAGACAGTTACATTTCACCTAGTTTGAAACTCAGTAGTATCAAAGGACTATTTTATCAGTTAATGAAAAAAAATAGTGTATTCTCAATCATCATGGGCATCGTACAACTCCCTCAGCTGAGGGATTACTGGTCAATGAATGATACAAATGACATTTCCTTTATTATTTTTTCTTGTTTTTTTTTGTTTTGTTTTTTTTTTTTTGTTTTTTTTTTGTTTTTTTTTTTTGTTTTTTTTTTGTTTGTTTTTTTTTTGAATTTCTGGAACCCTGCATATTGGCAGTATAGGTAGAACTGTTTGTAATTATGTACTTATTTTTCTCGAATTCAAAGGGAACAAATATAAACAGGTGAAAAAGTAATAGGATAAATTATACATGTGGTTCATGAAGTCATAACTTCTTCAAAAATTAATGAGAGCATTCAGTATTGACAATGGAGGAATAAGATGTGGCCGAACACGACCTTGATTAAATAGAGCTCCCCGAATTCATTGAATGAAAGATTTTTAAAAAAGAAAACCGAGAAAATATCTTAACCATCCCATTGTCTGTAATAGTCATACTTACATGAATGGCTAGTCCCATTTAAGCAGAAGTAGAGAGGCAAGTCTCATAAAATATAGTTGTTTCCTTGCCATTACATCCATAAGGGAGAACACTTCAGACAGAATGAGCCATGCTCTACCTTCATAATACGTTAACCATAACGTCTTCTTTTCTCCCTCATGTCGTCTATATGCAAATGATATGGATAAACTCCTGTTAGAAGGACTGTATGGATTGCAAACTGATGTCCAGTAAAATTCAGCAGCAATATTAAAATGAGCTTTAACCTGTTGATGAACAGAACAGCTCAAGACGTTTCCACTGTAAGAATGTAATTCAGGTTCCAAAGTAACATTCGTGCTAACTTCCGATAGTAGTGAGGCTGTGACGAGGACACATGCTCCACTGTGAAATTCTTACCACAAATGCACTCTGATGGTTACCAATGGTTGTCCAACCATAGCATAGAGCACTGTGAGCAACTTTTTGAGTAAGAAAAGCAAAAAACCAACTGTTATTTCATGCAAAAAATGCATCTGTAAACACTAATCAACACAATTTTAAGCCATTTGAAAGTTATTTGTTGAAAAAAAAAAGTGACGGCCATTTTTTTTAAATCATTAGGAATGCATTGTATTAGTATAGGATGATAATACTGATCAACACCAATTAACACTTATTAGTACTAATTTAGAGTCATTAGAAATACTTGTTGAGTAAAAAGAAACGGAAAATTTTAAGAAGTCAAAAAAGAAAATGCGGCCATTTTTCAGTTTTTAAGCAAAAAGCGCTATTTGATCGTAACTGCTTCTGTTTAGGATGATTACCACTAATTAAAACCAATTAAAACCAATTAATGCTTATTAGAATTTAGAGCCATTAAAAAAGTACTTATTGAACTGAAAAATTTTGAAGAAGTCGAAAAAGAACTGGCGGCCATTTTTTTTTAAATAAAAAAGCATTATTTGATTGTAACTGCTTCTGTTTAGGATGATTACCACTAATTAACATCAATTAGAACCAATTAATGCTTATTAGAATTAATTTAGGGTCATTAGAAAAGTACTTGTTGAGTAAACAAGAATCAGTTGGAAAAAAAAATGGCGGCCTTTTTTATGCATAGAAAGCCATGATTTGATTGCAACCACTTGTGTATAGGATGGTTAACATAATGAACACCAATTAAAACCAATTAATGCTTATTAGAATTAATTTAAAGTCATTAAAAAGTACTTGTTGAGTAAATTAACAAGAATCAGTTAAAAAAAATGGTGGTTATAGAAAGGCATGATTTGATTGCAACTGCTTGTGTATAGGATAATTAACATAAATGAACACCAATTAGAACCAATTAATGCTTATTAGTACTAAAGCCTAATTTACGTTCAATGTGACATGATTACGCAACGTGAAAGAAACAAGCGATATAACGTTGAATCGGCGTAGTGCTCATTTTCGTTTCCACACTACGCAAGTCATTGTGACATCGATCGCATATATAATAGGCGTTTCCTACATATATATATATATATATATATGGTGTAACAGGGGTGTGTCTAAACAAAATGGAGTTAAGACTAATGTACTTGATTGGTGTTGTGTATCTTCTGTGGCGATTACACAAGAGAAGAGGCAGCAGGAAGTACTGGATGAAATATATTAATTTTACCAAAATAGAGGTTGCAGCAAGGTGACTATCATAATTTTATGCATGAAATGAGATTAAGCGATGATGAGGAAGCATATGTAAGATATTTAAGAGTTACAAGGGAAACCTCAATAATTTGGTGCTTCTTGTCTCACCACATATGAAAAAGAGGCATAGCAAATCTTTGAAAAGGCCATATATTGCACCTGCTCACCGATTAGCTGTTACACTGCGATTCTTGGCTTCTGGTGACTCCCAGACAAGTATATTGTATTCCTTTCGAATCGGAAAAGGTACTGTTTGTAAAATAATATACGAGACCTGTAACGCATTATGGAGAGTTCTAAACGAAGAGTATATGTACCTTTCCCTTCAACAGAAGATGAGTGGAAAAGAATTAGCCATCAGTTTTGGATGACATGGCAATTTCCCAACTGCTTGGGAGCCATAGACGGTAAGCATGTAAGAATTCAAGCTCCTATAAACAGTGGATCAATGTATTTCAAATATAAAGGGTCATTTTTAATTGTTCTCATGGCGATATGCAATGCTCACTACAGATTTATCATGGTGGACATTGGTGAGGCTGAAAAGGAGAGTGACGGAGGAATTTTTTTGAATTTTGGTCAGAGATTAGCTGAAAATTCACTATGTTTTCCACCACATACAACCATTCCTGGTACAAATGATATTGCTTCTTATGTGTTTATTGGGAATGAAGATACTTTTCGTGCGGGCTGATTTACTTAGACCATTTCCAGGCAAAAACCTCCCGGAGAATCATGCTACATTTAATTACCGGCTAAGTCGTGCCAGGAGAATGATAGAGAACTCTTTCGGAAATTTGGCTTCTCGATTTGGAATCTACGGAAAACCAATAAATTCATCTCCTGACCAAGTTGTGGCTTACATTTATCAAAGCCACCATTGTTTTACACAGTTATTTTAGATTAAATGAATCCTCTGTATACTGCCCACCATGTTTCACCGATGGTGAAGATAGACAAGGGCATATTATCCAACGGTGAGTGGAGGGATATAGTTGACAATGGTAAAAGTGGTGCTTTAGAAAGAATTGGCCAAACTGGTGGCAATAGAGGTAGTTGGAAAGCAGAAGGAGTGCGAGAAACCTTTAGCAAGTTTTTTGTAAGTGATGAAGGGAGTTTACCTTGGCAATCACACTACATTCATCAAACAAGTTATTGAACTGGCTCTGACAATTGAGAATTATAGAATAATTATAAAAAAAAATTTAAAATTAGTACATCCCAGTCGGCTTACTTTCTATAACGAACAGTATTTTTGATAAAAGACATGATAGTAAAATAAACCCAATAAAACTTTGGAGGTGATCCACTAGTGCCTGTTGGTCTCCTTAATTCCTTCAGCTCACGAACATATCTATCTCTTAGACCCTTCCACCTTCTTTTACATTCCTCGAGTGTCCAATTCATCTCCTTAGCAACAAACTCCCAAGCATTATCCTTTAATCATCAGTCCTTATACTCCCTTAGTTTCATGTTCCACAAACAAGAATGACTGCGAATTAAATTGATGAATTTTTCATCCGGGTCTACCAAATACTCCACCATTTTGTTCTTAGAGGAACCATGCCTAAACAGGCAAACACACATACACATACTTTCTTCATTTTCATTGGTTCTACGTTAAGATAAGAATGCAAAAATGAAGTTTTGGCAGTCTTCCATACGTTAGCTCCCATCATTGCTTTCATCAACGTTTACAGCTCCCATTAAATGTAACCTACGATAACGCACTGCAAGCAACAGTTTGCGTTGGGTGTAAACCAGGCTTAATTTAGAGTCATTAGAAAGGAACTTGTTGAGTAATTAAAAAAACTGAAAAAAAATGGCGACCATTTTTTAATTGAAAAACAGGAATACATGATTTCATTGTAACTGCTTTTGTTAACACTAATCAATACATATTACATGGATTCTAATGCTTACTAGTACTAATTTAGACTTGTTGGAGAGTTTGAACAACAAAAAAAATTTTTTAATGTGGCGGCCATTTTTTCATGCAGTACGTGATTTTTTTAATTGAAAAAAATTTTTCGATTGTAACTTATGGTACATATTATTCAAGAATGTTTTTATTTGGTCAACATCTGCTCGTTGAGGGCCTGTTTCTGTAAACTGACTCAATAAAAATTCAAAATCAAGTAATACATGTAAAGCAATTTTTTTATTCCAAGTCATACCGTTTAATTTCAACTAATTCTAGGGCTGAGTCGAAGGCAAATTAATACACTTCGAAGGTTTGCTTGCAAAACCTTCGAATATTCGAACCTTTGAAAAAAACAATGAACACTTGGTTATATAAACAGTCAAAAGAATCCCTACTCTTTTACTTACTCTTGCAAGTGATTAGCAGGCTGTCCTTAAGTGATTAGTAGGCGGTCCATTCATACTGAGATTGTTTTTTACAGTGAACAATGTCTTGTAAACAAGTGCAATGATCAAAATTCATTTAATAATGTTTAATAACCCAAAGCCAAAGGATTTATTTTGCATTGAAGGTCAACCGACCAAACAAAGGTTCGAAGATTCGAACCCTTCAACTCAGTCCTAGCTAATACCCCAAAATTAAACATATACGTAATTCTAGTGTTAAACCACAAGCCCTTTGATAGCTTAATGTAGCACAAATTTGCATAGGCGTAACTAGCTTATTAGTGCCTATACGTGTAAGTTACACCCC
This sequence comes from Chalinula nematifera, assembly GCA_036873525.1. Classification (NCBI taxonomy): domain Eukaryota; kingdom Metazoa; phylum Porifera; class Demospongiae; order Haplosclerida; family Chalinidae; genus Chalinula; species Chalinula nematifera. Next base: position 14,954 of record JAYJLX010038273.1, read on the forward strand.
TTGGTTAGTCTGGTGTAACCGCCCACTTTTACTTGCAGAAAGTGGTCTGGGGACACACGTATTCCAAAACAGTTCTGCTGGAATGTTAATTATTTCAGCAGGCATGTGATCAAGCATACACATGTTGCCTTATAATTAACATTCCAGCAGAACCGTTTTGGAATATGTGTGTCCCCAAACCACTTTCTGCAAGTAAAAGTGGGCGGTTACACCAGACTACCCCTTGGTTGGTAGAAAGTAGAAGATGGTAGTCAGCTGTAGTGTATTTGGTTGTACCAATACGTTAAAAAGATCGAATAAAATAGGTTTTTATCGTTTCCCTGCCTTTCCTTAAGACAGAAAAGACAAGTGGATTCAGGCTTGTCGAAGGAAAGACTTTTACCCTTCAAAAAGCTCTCGTCTTTCCAGGAGCAAACTCAAAGGAGAACACTGTTCATACATACCCAACTTGGAAATAACTAGACGAATGTATGACATTGTTGGGGCGAACCTTCGCGAGTCAGTGAATGCATCATCGGGATATATGTGGTGATTATGTGCGGAAATATACGAAGATATCCAAGAAAGAAGGGAAGTGATGTGCACGGGGAAAC
>JAYJLX010038283.1:0-22791 GCA_036873525.1 Chalinula nematifera
TTTCTCATATCATCCCTGCTTTTGTTAGCTATAGAATATATTATGTACCATGGTTTCGAGGGAAATATGGCCAATATACAACCCTTACCCCTCGATATCAGCCCTCAGCTTCTCTATCTCAGTCTCTCTCTCTCTCCCCCTCTCTTGATCAATCCTCTTCCCCTCTTCTTTCTTTGATCCTCCGTCAACCATTATATATTTTAAACAATATCCACAATTGTCTGGCTATTGTTTATAAAATTTGATTAAATTAATAGCAGTATTATTGACTTAGCTAGACACACAATTACAACGAATTACTTGGAGTTAATCTACTGTACATTAGTCGTATACTTTCTACACATTAATCATAATTATATTATACCTTACAACTGTACATCAATCATATACCTTAAGAGTGACTATTGTTTGTGCTATGCTGTACTTAGTGCTCTGTATATTACACAAATATGCATAGTAAAGTCACATACAGTACATGTAAATATTTTAGAGCTGCCACGACATAAATATTTTTATATCATGTATCACAGGAAAATATATCACGATATATCACATATCACGATATATACCTCAATGCACTGATTATGTATTGCATGCTAATTTGTCTGTTGATTTTTCTACTTCCAACTTCACCTTCTAATTTTACATGTTCACAAAGAGACCAATGATATCTTCATAGCCTGCATTAGAGTAGGATTTCAATGATAAACCACACCCCAAAAATGGGTGTGACTCATATCACGATATAAAAAAATCTACACGATATATATATTATCGTGAGTTTTTATATCACGATATATCGATATTGCGATATATCGTGGCAGCACTAAAATATTTGTCTAGGCTATTTGCCCTTTAGTCGTTTATACGATACATTTACAATTTATACCAGACATAGCACAAGGGTGAATAGTCCCATTGGTACTTCCATCAAAAGAAAAAGAATACGAACGGAAGAAAATGGGCTTTAGAAGATCGACTATGTTTAGAAACAATGTTACCTTTATTGTTAAGCAAACAAGGCGCCGATTAAAGCCGGATTTACAATATGACGTTAGCGCGACGTTGCGTGGGCGATTTGACCTTTTGACGCAACGTTTACATTGGAATAGACTTGGATTCAATTCCAGCGTCAACGTAACATTCTGTGAGCATCATATTATAAATCCGGCTTAAGTATAACTATCATAATGGGCTAAGGCTATTCCAGAAGGTTAGTATTCAGTGTATAGCAACTTACAGAATTACATGTAAGTAGGCAGGATGTGTTAGGGTATATTGTAATCAAAGTATCCTTAAATAGCTGTTTTTCATACACAAAAAAATCCATGATACATGTAAATATACATCACCTATAGCTTTTAAAACACCAGCAAATGATCTTGAATCTGTCTGAAACACTTACATGTACCTTAATCTGTTAATGGTTTACAAAAAAGTACTGGAGTTTGTGTGCCCACTTTCCACATACGTATCATATAAACATTGAGGTTTTGATTTTTGAGCAAATGAGTCGTGGACTGTACAGAACCTTGGATTTTGGGGCATAAATAGCAAGTACCCTAGTGATTATAGTGTATAACTCACTAGCTGCGAGGAGAAAGTTTTGTTATTTTTAATGCTTTATGTCTCTGTAAAAAACTACTAGCAGGTGTTTTCCTCAAGTGTTTCCCAACCCTGTCTTATTATTTTGTTATTTTTAAAGTTTTTAGTTTTTATGTTTGTAAAAATTACTGGCAGGTGTTTTCCAACGCTGCCGCCAAGAGTGCAATGCAAAAAATATTCATTGCATTTCAACATTGATAACCTGTTCTTTTCAGAACAATATTATATAATATATGTCAACCAAGAACGTTTCTTTTAATTTTTGCTTCATGCATAAAATATGCCTAAAGCTTTTCCATTCCTTCGTGTATACCAATAGTAAAATCTAGAAAAATCTGAAACACATACATGTACATGTGGGTAAATATTTTACACCACAAGGTTCAGTAAGACTTAAACAATTATTACACTTACATATAATATAATTATCATAGTGAAATCATTGTCTCACTGAACCTTGTGGTGTAGAACATTCTAGTGGAACCTATGTGTTTCAGATTTTTCTAGATTTACTATCAGTAGAAAGGGTGGGAAAAAAAACACTAGGCAGAAGTTAGGGATGAGGGGATTTTGCTTCAAAAATTTTAGGAATAATAGGGTCTCAAAAAACAATAGGAGAATTTATGTGAGAATAATTGGTGTAAAACGGGATTATATTGAGATTTAAGAATTCAAGAATAAAATATTACATGGGTCACATTTTAGGAATAATCCCCTCATCCCTAAACAGAAGACACTTTAAGGCCCACCCATCTATCTAACATAGTAATTAATTATAATGAATATCTAGATAATGCTGATAATGCTGTACTTGGTGCTCAGTATCTCCCTTAAACATGTATAGTAAAGTCACATAACTCCAGCAGCCTGATCATTCTGGACGCCCACCTTTTTATGTGTAAAAAATTTAAAGATTGCTCCGGCATGCCTGGAATTAGGCACTTTTTAACGGTTGTGTTTACACGCTAACCACTCAAGAATGCTTCATTGGAAAAAGTCGAGATCACTACGATTGTCAGATCGATATCCCAGGTGTCCATCAATACTCAACATGAGCCTTCGTCAAGAAAGTCTCTATGAAGGAACAAAGAATGTGACCGTTTTTTTTTTGCTAAGAAATTTTGTCCAGAATTAGGCTGCACTAACCACCCATTCTTTTTCTCCTTTAGCCTTACTGCCATCTAATGGCCTTTCAGATTTAACGAAACTGCTTATAAGGTAACAAGGAATCCAGTAGTATAAATATCTTTCAGATTTTATAAAGCATATTGTACGAGTTTTGAACAGTTTAGCTTGAAATAAAAAAAGGTTATTGAAAAATTGTCCGGAATTACGTCCCTTTACTGTAATATATAACCACTGAACATACTCTACTGTACATGTATATAAAATATCACACACTGTGCACCTATTCACAGCTATTAACTGGTGTCCAGTTTCACACACATTACTACGTTGGGGTCAGTAAACACAAGAGCCCATATAATTCGGTTGGTATACAACATGTATACTATACATGTATGCTGGCACTGTAGAGAGGGGCTGCAGTGGCAAGCCAAGGGTATCCCATGCAGGCATGCACGTAAGCAAAGAGTATCAATTACTCCACAAATAAACAAACACATATAATCGAGTTAAAATGATATGATATCACCACCATTATGCTTTGAGAGTGGAATCGAGTGGGCGGGGGAGATCACTCACCATCTGGAGGTGTAGATAAGTATAATTTCAATTCGTCTTCTCCTATTCCTGTCTTCGGATATATACCAGTAACACCCATACTTGATAGCTGGGACTGATAGAAATGGGAGAGATTAATATTGAGAGCGAAACAGAAATAAAATTACTAGGTTTAATTTTATACAATAATTCCCGTGAAGTTAAGGATTTGCTCATTAGTATTCATTGGCAATTATTGCGCAATATAATTACCTTCAAATTGTATTAAGTATGGATGTATGTGGACGGTGTATAACCATAATTAATGAATTTTAGATGAATATCTAATGAGCAAATCCTCAACTCAACATGAAACTAATTTAGCTACTAACCATTCGCTGTTGGTTCTGCAAATACATACATGTGTTGGTTGCTAACACTCTCCTCTGGCTACCAATGGTGGACTGCTCGAGTATATAAATAGTAACTTCAGCACTAAGAACAAAGTATATGAACAGTAACCAGAAATACATACAAAAAATGGTGCATTACCGTAAGTGTAATAAATTCCGTGGTATATTAAATTTCGTGGATTTTGTGGTCATCTTGGAGCCACGAAATGAAACGTTATGTTACGTGTATGTTATCAATCATTTTGTACAGCGAAATTTTCAAAATAATTGTTTTTCAGGAAAACACGAAAATTTAATACCATGGAATTTATTATACTTACGGTAATTTAAATAAACTTTAAAGATATAAAGACAACGAGAGAGAGAGAAGATGAGAAAGAAAGATCAAGATGGAGAGAATATGAGAAAGAGAGATAGAGCAATTACGAGAGGAAAGGAGTGAGAGATACATTTTTAAACACCAAAACTGTTTTTGTAACTAACCAGTTGTCTGGTAATGGCTTAATGCTATCAATCACAACTTGTACTGAGCTGTTGTTAATGATTGTTTGTAAAGACTTCTCTACGGATTCCTTCTGAGCCATTAGAGATGAGTCAGGCTTGTTGAAATGAAGCCCAACCAGTCCATTCTCATTCTTAGAACTGGGCATTTGATTGTAGCATATAGTCTAAGGAGGAAATTATTATAATGAAATGAGCACAAAGGGAGGGAGGGAGGGCTTTCAAATGGTTGTGATAATGCATGTGACCTAGACATAAACAGGTTTCTCATTGACTCCTTACAACTTCCATAAATTTAATAATTATATATATGGGTATAAAATTGTTCTGAAAAGAATTGCATGGTTATCAAAAATTTAATCGACTCAAATTTTACAAATTATACAATGAATGTTAGTCATTTTTTTTAACCCTGAGGAAGACTAAAATACATGCATGGTTGAAACGTCGGTACAGGTAGGTTTTATTTTTGTGTTTCATTGTATACTTGTTATATGTCTCAACCAAAAATCAAAGGAATTGACATTGTTAAAAAACTTATCCCAGCCATGGTACATCATAATTGTACCACAGCCAATTCCAATACTAAAGAAAGAGTAGGGAAAGAGAGCCAGAGTGGTACAATAATATTATACCACTCTGGCTCTTTTTCCCTACTCTTTAGTATGGGAATAGGCCGTGGTACAATAATATTGTACCACTCCTTGTGGTTTGTGATGCTAAAAAGCATCACAAAGTTTAAAATATGGTCTTCTAAGCAAAGTATATTGCATTACAGACCATGGTGGGTTGGACTAGCCACTCCCGACTTCCCGAGCTGGAAAGCTTAACACAGTGATGAACGAGTCTGGTTTTATACTAGCCAACAGACCATCTCTATAGTAGGTTTCATTTAGCATGTGCAAACTATTAACTTACCCACGTACCACACCCGCACCATCAATAACTTAACCCGTGAAATACTGGAGATAATAGTGGCTGACTGGCTACCTTCGTTTTCTTTGTATTTCGTTGCTAAAAGTGTTTTAAAGGCCCGAAGTTTCTTTCAGAAGACTTAACACTGTCGATTTTTTCAGATTTCTCGTTCAGGTATATAACAAAAAAAATTAATGCATGGCTCCTTCGTGTAACATCGGATTTGTCTGCACTTGCTTCCGGTCTTGGTGCCAAAAATAGAGCACTCGGCTTCGCCTCGTGCTCTATTTTTAGCACCTCGACCGGAAGCTCGTGCGTACAAATCCGATGTTATACACTCAGAGCCATGCATTAATTATTACTTGTTTGTTTGTTCTTTTCAAAGCAATTTTGTATAGTCAATTCTCTTAGTTGGTGGTACATTGGTTTAAATCAACTTTGGTTTCTTTGATTTTATATAATTATGTACAAAAGAAAAAAAAATACTCAAATAAAAATAAATCGGTCTATTCACCTTGAAACGAGCAAATGGATTCCTTGGAGTGAACTCGACAAGCTGAGGCTGTCCATTGTAAGTGGTTAGACCTTTTCCTGTGCCACAATAAGCTTCCAATTGATTGAACTTCTGTATGGTGAGGTCGCGTTCGTCCCCAAATAAAGCAGGCATAGTTATAGCGGAGATCATCAGTTGAGAGTTGAGTAGTTGTTGGTGACTGGGCGGCTGTGTTAAGGATGACTGGGTGAATATTCCCTGTGTCACACCTACAATATAGAAACCACAAGTTCTTAATCTAAAGTGTGTTCATGCTGAGTTGAGGATTTGCTCATTAGTATTCATTGGCAATTATTGTACAACAATTATGGAAGTGTGTGGGTGGTGTGTAGCCATAATTAATAAATCTTAGATGAATATCTAATGAGCAAATCCTCAACTCAATGTGAACTGAGTTTAGGTATAATTCTAACTACTACAGAATAAAAAATTCCTTCCTCTGCATGTAAACAAGCATAACTGTTTTTATGAGTTTCCGATTATGGAAAAATACCTTTCTGGGTTCCAGCTAGACTTAATCCTCCCAAGCCTGTGCTTGCAGTATTGTTCAATCCCATCCCCATTCCTGATCTCATACTGTTGCCTAGGCCCATTCCTGTACTACCAACACCAATTCCTGTACTATTTCCTAGTTTATGTGAGAGCCCTATGATGACAATGATAGTTCAAAGAAAAATAACTGATAATTAATATTCCATAATAATAATATACCTGTTTGTTGCTGTCCTAGACCCATTCCTAGACCACTTTGCTGTCCTAGACCCATTCCAAGACCACTTTGCTGAACAAGGCCCATTCCAAGCCCAGTTTGCTGTTGCCCAAGGCCCATTCCCAGCCCAGTTTGCTGCTGCCCAAGGCCCATTCCAAGACCACTAGTACTTGTCTTGAGACCCATTCCTAAGCCACTTTGTGGCTGCCCTAGACCTATTGCCAAACCAGATTGCTGTTGCTGTCCTAGCCCTAGACCACCTCCAATACTGGTTTTGAGTCCAGTATTTGTTCCCAAACCAAGACTAGTCTGCTGCTGTCCCAGACCCATTCCTAATCCAGTCTGCTGCTGTCCCAGACCCATTCCCAATCCAGTCTGTTGTTGTCCCAAACCCATTCCTAATCCAGTTTGTTGCTGTCCCAGCCCCATTCCTAATCCAGTCTGTTGCTGTCCCAGACCCATTCCTAATCCAGATGGGTGCTGTTTAAGGCCCATTCCCAAACCACTAGTGTTTTGACCCAAACTTAATCCTGCAAGTTAATGTACATCATTTCAATAAGCCATCACTATAATATAACCTCGAATATAGCTTACCTAAGCCTTTTTGAGTCATTTATTGATCTAGTTCCAAAAATAATTCTAAAACAATAATTGAAAAAAATTAATTTTTAGATCCACAAAGGAAAATAACGGTTTATTTTTGTATAAAAATCAATATACTTACCACGTATCACATAAAGTATATTGCATGAAATATTGGTTGGTTACAAAGCTTCTAAAACATCGCTCTCAGAAACTCACAAGACGCCAATTGCACCGCCATGACACAATTAGCCACACCCACTTTTGTTATTAATACATTTTTTTTTATCATAAATAGTTATTATAGATCTAGTAACCTGGAGGTTAGATATAGTAACCTCTGGCTGACCAATCAGATTGCAGTATTAGTAACCTAGTATATACTTAATAAATTTTATCATAAATTTTCAGGAATCAACGTCGACAATGATGAGTTAAAAATTAATAATGACATAATTATATATAACGTGTTATTCATGATATACAACATTGATCTTCGTTTGATGATTTCTTATCAGACTTACGACCAGCACCTGTAGAATGCTATTAGAAAAAAAAAACAGGATATTTAACATAAGGTATATTGAATTAACCCTCCAGTAACAACTCTTTGTTTTTCTAACATAACACTCACTTTTTTGCCACTTCCACTAGAAGATGTTTCATTTAATGAAGCAGCTATTGCTCTGGCCATGGCTTCATCTTCAGCTAAACTGATTAAAACAGATAACAGGATTATAATCGGTGCCAGGTTTTTACAGACATATGATCGCATACTACGGTGTAATAAATTTCTGTGGTATTAAAATTTCGCATTTCCCCTAAAAAAAAATTGTTTCGAAAACTTCACTGTACAAAATTCCTGATGGGTGTGGCTACACATGCATGTGGAACAGTCAACACTGATTTGAAGAATTAAGAATTCTGTATTGTGGGTGTGGTCTCTGTATTAATTTCATGGGTCAAAGACAGTATTTCCCCTAAAGGTAGCTACGTATGCTAGGTATATACCACACTTTAGTGCTTGAATACGACTCTTAATTCTAAGATTACCGAGAAATTCCGGAAATTTAATATGCCACAGAATTTATTACATCTACAATAAATGGCTGGATACTTACTTTGGTTGATTCGATGCGGCAGGCTTAGAGTTTGAAGAGTTAATCCGATTGGTCGACTGAGAAGGGGGTGTGTCTTGAAGTGAGGCTGCAATAGCCAAAGATAGTGCTTCCTCATCACTCTATAAAACACACACACATACAAATATACATGTATAACGTATTATACTTCCTCATACCAATCCTGATTGGGTTTGTGGTGGACCAGTAGTCACAGTAGTATTAGTAGAACTAGAGGTGGGACGATGCTGACCTTCCAATCTTTCTCTACGTTCCCTGAAATATAAATCCGGATTGGATATATAAAGTAGGAGTTGCTAACTTGCTATACATGTGTATGTACAGTACATTGGTAGCAAGGTTTTAGTTCGCTTAGGATTTAAAGGGGGTGGGTGATTATAAGATCAAAGTAAATTAAAGCATTTTGTGGTTTTTGTATCACCACATCAAAAGAAAACTGGCTAAAGAAAGGGCCCTCTTTCCTCCTTTAGCTAGAACCCTGTATTGGTGAATCATACAAGAATGAGGAGGGCCTTAAATGTTCAATTTGAATACCTATTTAAATCAGCTCCGATCTGTGATAATAATGATGACTGTGGTTTCCTTGAGTTGGATGGAGAGGGACGAGAGTGGGAACCAGAGCTGCAACCAGACTGGGAACTAGATTGGGAGCCAGTCCGTCCAGAGACCGAGCGCACTGACTGATGACTCCTATCACAGTCATGCTCAGACTCAAGTCTGTGCTTAATACAGTAGTTCTTATGACAGCTGGAACACGTCATCTGGACCAACTATACACAGTACACACACAATGGGAGTTATTCATTATTCTAAAACAGATAATTAGAATATACGGCTGGGGTGGTGTGCGTTAATTAGAAGCGTTTATTGCACTAGTTTGTATGGAGAAATGTCAAACTTCCATCTTGCTTTTTTCCTGTTGGATGAATGCAAAATTATCACAAATAACAGGTTAGTAAGTAAGCTTTTATTTTTTACTGGATTAAAAATTATATTGAGCGCCTATACGATTTTCACTATATGTTGCTAAGATGCCCATAAAGCTCATCAAAGTAATCCCTGTACTTACCTTTCCTCAAATATTTGTGTTTCTTCACTGAAAAATGTACAAAATGGGAGATATAAACCAATTTATTTTCATTTTCTTCCATACAAACTAGTACAATAAACGCTTCTAATTAATGCACACCCACCCCGACCATATATTCTAATTATCCGTTTTAGAGTAATGAATAACTTGCATTAGCTAGCCATATACTTTATAGTATACAGTACATGTTGTATTATCATATAGCGGAAAACTTTCATGGCCGAAATGCTCCATAAATTCCAAGGTGTAAGCCCAAAAAACCGACAAACCTTTCATCCACAAATAACTTCAATTATGCAGTAAGGTCACGTCTCTCTCCAGAGACGAGTGCAAATTTTTTGCTATAACCAAGAAATGGTTTGTAATTAATTTTTGATTCCATGCAAAGTTTCCGCTATATGAAAATAATTAAGACTGGATAGACACATTGCCGACAGGTGGAAGTGATTTTTTTATTTCCTTTGATCTATACCAACATGTACTTGCTGGTGACAGAGATTTCTGGCCTATTTCACCACATAACACTGGGCAACGTGTTGCCTAGCGTATGGTAACAGACATTACCTCTTTCTTCTTGCAGCCAGGAAACGAACACCTGTTGCTGTATAACTACATTAAACAATAAATATATGCATGACCTTCTCTATTACACGATGTTCCAACATCGCCACACCCACCTTCTTCTTCTGCTCCTTGCAGTCCCTCATTATGTGTTGATTAACGTTAATATTAGGGTCTTCCCCATTCTTAACTGGGATGGGTTGATTACACAAAGGACAGACGGGAACTTGAACATCCTGTGAAGGTAGATGTCAATAAATCGGCATGGTCAGAATAAATTACATACTTTGATATAAGATTCAGTACAGTTATGGTCAGGATACGCACGATGATCTAAACTATGGAGAATATAAACAAAATATAAAAACTGTGAAAGCATAAAAATAATCATACTTAGGTATTAATTACTAATCAGTAATCTTGCATTACACTATATATTGGCAACATGCTATTAATAACCATAACCTAAATAATTTAATTAATTAATTATCATTACTTTGCATACATATGTACATGTATATCCAGGAGGGTGTGTTCAAATATGAATATCATGTACTGCCACATGTACAGAAGTTGTCCCATAACAAACAAGCAAGGAAATGCCAAATTATAAGAATTCCATTTTTTTAAAAAAAACACCGTTTTTATTTTACGAATCAATGCTTTCAAACTAGTTGTCCTGTATAATGGCAGTATGCTAGCGGGCCCTTTGCATATGAGAAAGGGTCTAGACACACACACATACTTCAGTTTTGCTAAAAGAACTTAATTAATTGAGTGATATGGATTGAAATATGTAATCATGGGCATGCATGACACAAGCACAAAACAATAACGTGGTTTAATACAAAACATGTGCGCAATGTAATCTGATTGGCCTATCAGTTTTTTTTTGATACAGCCCTGTATGCGAAGGGTGTGGATAGTTTAACTAATGGTTAAATCATAGATACTATAAATTACTATGAAGGGATTAGAACTGTGTGGGCGTCCAATGGTTAAGGTATATATAGGGAATCAAGTTGTGTTTCTTTATCATTGTTAAAGCAAAAAAAAGAAAGCAGAGGTCAGTTAATTTAAACGTCGATTATCTGGATTAACAATGTGTGTGCAAAAGAATTTTTATGATGAAACGAATATTTTACCTCTGCTTTAACACAAACGGCAAGTTTCTCAAGAATGGAAGCACACCTTATATTTTTGTGGGCAAAGTTACTGCCTGTACCCAAACGAAGTCTTGTACGGTACCTTTTTCTGACTACATTATTGGCTTTGTTTTTAAAGAAGAGGCAACTATGATATTGTTTTGCATTACATTGAAGAAGTTTTTATTAATGCTTTCTTAAATTGTGTGTTTAATGCAATACTGGTATATATATATAAAGTTTTGTACCTTTTTTGAAGCAAATGGAAAACGACAGAAAAAAAAGAGCCAAGATTACAACATCAAACAAATATTAATTTTCATTACATTCCATAACAGGTATAAACATGTATTATTCATCCGTGATTCAACGATTCATTGCTTCATGTCTTCACAAAAATTGCCATAGCCATCCAACATCACCATGAAATTAGGGTGATTACAGTCGCAATTGATTACCTTGCCCATGCAGTTTCCAATATCCCTGCAGTATTTTAATCTATTATCTATGATTGGGTCGTTAGGAAGGGGTGTGGTTAATGAACTCACCAAAATATCTGATGACAACAATCACACTCGAACGGGAGAAAGTCTAGACATTTAAGAGAGAATAAATTAAACCAGTTGGAATAGAAATCACTAGTGAACATATGATTCCACACACAGGCACACACTCTTAAATCTCAACACACATCACATGAGTTTAAATTATAGCATTTAAAAAAATAAACTTACCTAACTTAGAACATGGGGGAAACGCACAATGAACCCCAAGGCTCGGAAACTCCATGACAAGTCAATGAAGTCGTTGTAATCTGTCAACTCTTAGGTGTATCTCTGTTTCTCGATCCAATCAATAGTAGTAGTCTGTGTCTACAACTCGGGGGGTTGGGTCAAGTGGTGGTGCTCTTTAATTAGAATCAAGTCGTATGACATCACGTGAGCACATGACTTTTCTACTTCCCTTTTGTCTTCTTGAGAGCCATATTGCCTGTACGGTGAACGCCTAGGTGTTCCACGACCTGTATTTCTTGTAGCCATGGTTGACACACATCAGAAATCGTTTGCTTCTTCAAATTCAATGGTAGCGGAAGACGCTAAGACATCGCGAGAGTGGATAAAGATCAAGCAATCTTCGTCGGAATTGGCCGACTACCAAGGTGAGTGTCTTAGGCCGTGTGAAGCACTACTTATGTGTCAATTTTAGCTTATTCGGGCTACCCATTGCCTTTTGTTTACAATTTTGTGCATGGTAAATGTTGAAAAACCTCGGTTATGTGCGTTTTGCGTTGCTCGTGGCCGGTGCATGCAGACATTTGCATATAGGCGTGGCGTCCGGGTGGAGCTCACATGGTGGCCCGGGGTGCGGTCTCTCAAACTAAAGAAGCAATCTATCCAATATTATTCGGTATACAAGTATGATACTGATGAAATAGAATCTCACATACTTACTTACACTCACTTAATGGCTGCAAATAAAAAAAGAAACCATCTGCATGAACTTTTTACTATCGCTTAATTGTTGTAATTATTTTTTTATAGTGATAGTACAACCACACCCACTAATCAAAGGGCCACACCCTAGTAGATCAAAAAGATGCGAAAAAAATAAAATCATTGCTTTCTACTTTCTTTTGTACACTGCTTTTCCTAGACAAAGTTCACCTTTCATGTTTAATTAACACTTATTAAGTAAACACCTGGTCACAGGTGGGCTCTTTTTTTAGGTTCACCTTTATTAAAGCAGTGTTTTTTTGTAGCTATAAAAATATTGCAACTAATTTTGTCCAGCACTGATCATCTTAATATGTACTTGTTGTCTGTGTGTGTTTGTTTGTGTTCATCAGTCTATTGATGATCTAGTCCACTATAGTTCCTGCTAGAGGTCATTTATTTACGCAGTACAGTTCAAATTGCACTGTTGTTGCGCAATTACAGGTTCAAAATGGGTGTGCTTTTTTTTAACAGCGGAAATTTTTTTTATACATAAATTTTGTGCAACGATTTGCATGTTTGAGCCACACCCATTTGAAAGATATTTCTGTACATGATTGAGCCACACCCACTACTGTGCATTATGTAATTATCTTTGTTGTGCTATATTAGATGTTGAAGACTGCCTGTCTCCTCGTCGAGTACCCAATGGATCGTCAGACGACTCAACGTAATTACAGTTATATTAATTAGTTAATAACTAATATATATATATATATTTTTAAGCAGTCCATCAAAGAAATACAAAAGAAATTTCCACCAGACGGGGAAGAACAGTAAAGCCAACTTTATAGAAATGAGAAAGGTATGTACATGTATGGTGATATACTGTGTAGGGTGGGAACCTATACAAGGAAGGGTCTGGCCAAGTCTGTATTCAAATTGGAATTCAAAGAATTTATATTACTTAAGTTTATAATGTAGTATCGATTATTAATTAGTTAGCCCACTTTTTTGCAATAAGCATGGAAATAAATTGCGTTACTTTTTTGGAAGATCTGATGGAGAAAAAAAAATGGTGTAGAGCTTGAGCAAAACTGCCCATAAGCAACGATTTGAAAAATTGAAACTAAAGGGACTAACAACAGCTATGTAATTAAAAGTGCTCCTGAACTTGTTGAGAAACTGCTGAAAGCAATACTAAACAAAATTTTTGCTTTAACTAGTCCATAGAACGACAAAAACATCTTTCTCAGTGATAAAACGTAGTTATAGGTTTGAGCTGCTTACTCTTCAACGTAGGATAACCTAGTTGCAATGCAAATTTTTTCACAGATGCTTTCAGCGTCCATCTTTATTCATTTTGTGAGTACCCCTTGTCGAAGGATCTGAAACATAGCAAGATCTATGTTATACTATAGAACTTTGTTATACGGATTTGACCAGACCCTTCCTCGTTGCAACGGCAGACTATAATTATACAGGACGTTTGCCCAAATTTTGACCTTTGACCTGCTATAAAAGGGGCGGAGTTATAACTTAATTTCCTATATTGTCTACAGATGATGATGAAGTCGCATACTTCAATGCTCAATGCTACAGTGGAAGAGGTTGATAATGAGGTTCTATTTGAAGAGGAAGAAGCCAAGAGTTTTCTCCCTACTCACTCGCAATCTAACCCCACTATCAACAACAGCAGTGCACTGGGATTTGACCTCCAAAACCAGGAAACGCTGTCCTCAGACCCTGTTACCGATCCAAGTTCCCCAGTCCCTGTTAATGACATTGGTGGATCCCCAGAGTGCAAGACTGAATCCACAGACGCACCTTTGGCACATGTTACTGGCGTCAATGAGGTGGAAACCAGTGTACCCTCACCTCAGATTGATGTTGAAGATATGTCGATGGATATTGAAGAGGGCATGGAACAAAATCAGGTGAAGGAGAAGGAGCAGGACGGGGCAGGCACAGAGGGCATGTCAGAGGACAAGGAGGGCATGGCAGGTGAAGAGGATAGGGTAGAAGAGATCACTGGTTCTCAACCTCAGAGTGACATACAGAGTAAAGCTACTGAGGTAAGGAGAATAGTTCACATTATAATGGATTGTGATATAATAGCAATAAAAAAATTTTCTTATGGGGGGGGGTTACAATTTAACGGGTTAGCTGGAGTGATCCCCTCTCTTGTTGGTGGTGTAGGTTGCATTGGGTTGACCATCAGATTACGGGATTCTGCTTTTGTAAACAGGATTGAACACGTGTTGTCAGGTCGCGTATGGAATGGGTGTTTAAGAACGCCATAAAGCAGCATGCGCTATGTGTAAGCGTATCTGGAACAGAAGAGCAGCGGAAAAATATCTTTGTGAACATTTTTTTTAAAATTTATACAGAACGTTTATTCTGCAATCTGATTGGTCGATTCAAACTAATCATAGTAGATATGAAATAACTCCGTCTAACCATGGCGGATTGCATGATTGTATCAGTACATGATATGAATTTATACCACAGGAACATGATTTATCTACGAATTCATTGTTGTCTTCATCGCCTTCCGAGGCCAACCAGATTGTTCCTGCCACTCCTTTAAGGGCCACGCCCATTATTGGTACAGAGGAATCTATGACCAGCTTCAATCAGGTTTACCTAAAATTTGAAGTATTATACAAACTTTATCACCTTTCCATTTTTGTGTAGGTGGGTGGGGCTAGCAACTCATCGCATACTTCATTGCAGATAGGCGGGGCTAGTAACTCCTCACATAGTTCACTGCAGATGGGCGGGGCTAGCAACTCACATGCTCCTATGCATAAAGTGAAACTGGAGATGCCGGATGTCGATGTAGGCGGAGCTATTCCACCTAAAAAGGAAGAGGAATCCCCCATTCCATCATCGTCTACTAGTAGACCATTTGAATTACCTGTTTCTATTCCTTCGCCCAACCCTTTGACAGCCGCTACTGGGTTAATATCGCCCTCAGCTATTGCCTCTCTTCTGCAGTTGGTGAAGAACGATCCTCAAATGTTGGCAAAGTTTGGGAAAATTGGAAACGGAGTAGATTATCCACCTCAGGGAACCCCGCCCCCTTTGATACCCATCCCTCATATTCAGCCTCTGGCCTCATCACCAGGACCAGGGGTACCTCTGCCCACTCAGGTACATGCCCACTTTTATTGCCACACCCATGAATGTCGAATGCACATTGTATGATATTATAGTTCTTTTTAGTGTGTCAGAGTGTCATCTTATGCATGATTGAATTGTTCAGGCATATTTTTGCGCAATCTTTATTCTCTCCCTCCCTCCCTTTTCCCCATAGCCTATATTCAGGACGTTTCCCATGGGTGCCACAGCTCACCGTCACCCCAGTGCTCCCCATATTGGAGTCCTTCAACAATACTATTATATTCCTCAACCTCTCAATGTACCACCTGCTGCTGCCGCTGGTACCACTGCCACATTCCCTCAGCAGCTGACCACAGATACTAAGTCACCCCCAGTATCAGGAATAACTGCTTTGACTCAGACTCCGCCCATTGGAATGACGGAGCAGGGACCTGTTGCTAATAACGAGAGTAAAGTATGCGACTTCATATTACTATATTTATTGTATTGGCCACTCCTCCTGCACTGTTTGACCCGCCCCTTTCCTTATTAGGAAGACATACCTGAAGCTGTTGGTAGTGAAACTCCGCCTACTGTAAAAACCCAAGTACAAGATGAAGGAGCCGCATCGGGAGGAGGTACTCCAGTGTATTGCCACTCTCCGTTACTATCACTGGCTCAGGCTGCGGCTGTTGTGAACATGGAGGAAGAGTTAGTGCTTTTGTTGATGAAGCCGGGTGGTGTACAATGGAGGGTAGATGGTAGCTGGGGTAGATGGTAGCTGGGTAGATGGTAGCTGGGTAGAGGGTAGCTGGGTAGAGGGTAGCTGGATAGATCTGGGTAGATGGTAGCTGGATAGATAGTAGCTAGGTAGAGAGTAGCTGGGTACTGGATACGGATGAAGTAGTTGGAGAGAAAGTGAATAAGGAAGGTTCCATTCAATCCAATGGAACAAATGAGAGGGCGGAAACAGGTTACTTATTTACATTATGTCATTTATTGATAGTTTCAATATTGTTAGAGGGTTATTATTGATATTAATATAGCTTCCATTCCTTTTTGTGATGTAATTATGTAGATGAAAGGGTTATAAGTGCATGTAGATGGAGGGGTTCTGAGTACATGGTCCAGTCTGTTGATACATGTATAAGGACTCCCTATGTATTCATTGTGTGTTCCACATCAGTTATTTCATGGTAGTTAAGCAATTCAGTGAAAGGATTTGTTTTGTTGATCGTTTTCCTGTTGGCTTATTCATTTATGTACTATATACATGTAGCTACATGTATGTCTCACTCAAAGTAGCATCAAAGGGTTTATAAATGCCCTTCTGTAGTGATTCACTCAATTGGTATCGTATTACTGATGTCCTTGTGAACTGTAGACATTATTCACACAGGTTGAATAGCTTGACATATCCATTGTAACCTAGAAACACATACAGTATTACACACTCACACACGCAAACACACATACACAGTACATGCATACATGCACATACATGTACATGCATGTACCTCGACATGGATACCTTATTACATGTGAATTTGAGTAGAGTACTTTGAGGTGCCACTCTCTGCCTCACTGCTATACTGATTTCACTGTCAGGAACACCTGAAAATATGCTAAATATGTGCTCTTTTGCTCTTCTCTGTGTAAAGTAACTGTACAGAAATGCCATTTTCTCCTCAATAGTTACTTTTATTAGTGCATGTAAAGCTGTAATCATGTCTTTTGTGCCTGTTTTGATTTGTAAGGTTTTGTTTTTTTTAAAAGTGGAGTTCACAAATATACATCTGTTAGTGCATGTATTTATGGCCTTTTTTTGTACAGTATAAGTCAGTAACCTCTGTTATCTTAACTCGATCCCCTCCATCTCATGGGAGCAGTAGACCCCCACACATAATATATTACACACATCCATCCCTTACCCATTACACAATCCAATCCAAAAAACCAACCAATCCCCATTGCAAATTGGCACACATGGAATAACCCAGACTATGCATGTACTAAGACTGTACATCTATACATGTACTGTGTATACTTTAATAGTGCCTTTTCATGTGGTGTAATTTAGCCATTTAAAGAATGTAGCCTGGACAGATGGTTCGTGGGATAGTGCTAGCTGGTCATGTTTAGAGGCATGCTCTCCAGCCTGTTGTATCAATAGCTAAGGCTCATTGCGTTGTAGTACTAAAGTTTGTTCACGTTAACTATGATCTCCGTAAATTTTCCCATGTATAAGAGTACGACATATGCCATACTTAAGGTATTGGATGATTTTTCTACCGCTGATAACTTTCAAAGAAAGCTCAATATCAATGCACTGCTTACATGAAAAAAACACAAAGGAAAAGACAAACATTTTTATTCTAAACTGAATGCTATAGTACAGTCTGTCATAAAGCTAGCTTCAAAAACCAATCAGTAATAAGCATGAATGGGGATATGAGTACTATAACCCTGATCGTCTAACCCTGATTGCCCAGGACTATATATAAGGTCATAGTTAACGTAAACAGATTTTGGTGATATTATGATATGGTCTAGCACTAGCATAATATTGTTAAAAAACAAAAGCATGCACCCCTTGATTAGTAGCAGTGAGCGATTCCCGACATTTTTGCTGTTGTCAGTAGTGTACTCTCTGTGACTCGTATTCTTAATTGCCTTTGCAATTGGCCCTGTTTCCCTTTTGATAATCTCTTTTTTCGTAGTAAATAAACTGACATTTGATTTTGTTGTATTTTACAGTCTAATTAAGTAGCAATGAAAACCGCAACATATGGCGGCCATGACTCCTACAACTAGTACAATGTATGTGTGCGTGTGTGTTACATGTGTTCAATACTATTGACTACTGTCAATGTTAGCTAGTGCATTGTTTGCCTTATACAGTATATCATTACGTTGGAGATGGCTTGCTTTTGACGTAGCACAAATTTCACGGCTGTTGATTTTTATTGCTTTAAGAATTTTTTGCTTCCCACAACAGAAACATCCCCACCATTCCTTCTTTCCAGTGGAATTCTGGCATCGTCTTAAACATTTTTTGGTGGGTAGGGGGAGGGAGAGAGGGAGGAAGGTGGCAAAGAGAACACTGACATACGTATTATTGCTAAAATTCCTCATGCAAAGATGGCACGTATAGTAAAGTCTAGTTCATAATTTTTCACAATACTTCATGAGCAGCCTTTATAATAATAAACCTTTATTTCCTAAGGTGCATCTTTTTTGTAGTGTAATTATAACTATCGCATAGAATGATGGTCAATGACCTCAATATTGCGTAATCTTAAACACACAAACCCACATTGAAAAATGTGATTTTTTTATACATGTGTTTTTGCATGTGCTGATCTAATGTATGTCTTATAATGTCTTAATACATAGTCTAAACCACTATATGACCTTTTCCTCCTGTTTCATAAACACTATTTTTTTGTATTTTTTTTTATTGGTATTTTTAATGTTTACTGTTGACAGTTTCCCATTTACTTATTAGAATATTACTGTTATTGATAATCCGCAGCTGTTTATGTGTTAAAACTACGAAACACCAACCGAGTTTATTTAAACGGGCTAATGTAAACAAAGGGCTAGCACTATTTCCTTCACAACTTTAATAGGAAGGAATTCATTGAAAACTATAAGTCACCAACAAGTACGATTAGTCCATTATTTCCAGTATAAGGCTGCCATCTGCAAAGCACCTGCTTGACAGACTAATATAACAACAACCTCTTGCTTCATCAATCACATTACTGGACTGCCTGACACCATGTAATTTTCATGCTGTGTTTAACACTGAGTACGAACTAGCGTGCCACACCCTGTACACTAATGTAGTTTACTTATACCAGCATCTGCATGTATATATATACCAGTAAAGTGGTTGAAAGCCCAGTTAGTAAGCAAGCCAGGGTAACTGTGAATGAATTATGTTTCATTATTATTTACGATATAAGTTCATCAGAGTGCTATTACTAGTTGATCTCCCCCATGGCTATATTTCACTGTTAGAATTGGTTGGTATATACATATAGTATGCAGTGCTTTAAACTCCCAAACATGTGGGCTTTTATGGAGTTTATTTATCCATCGTTTGCATGGTTTCAACCGTACGTTGGGCAGGGCTGTGGTATAGTCCCAGTGTGTTATGTGTACAAGTGAGTATTACTACAGTAGTGGATATGGGATGGGTTCTCAATGTGTATTGTATGTGTGTGTGTATGTGCGTGTGTGTGTGTGTGTAGGTGTGTGTATTTATACATGTAAGCACTCGGTCTTTCATAGTAAACCCTTCAATAGCTTCAATTGATTGATTAGTAGGTCCAGTTCACATAGTTGTAGTATAATAACAGCATATAAGGGAAGACTATGGCATGTTTTCATTCCTCTTTTGTTTGGTAGGGAAAATTTGTTAAATATCCTTCTTTGACGAAAATGATCTGGTTTTGCAACTTGAATGTTATTAGCATATTCTTTTGTTTTGCTTCAGTACATGACACTCTAAAAGCATTTTCAAATACAGCTAACTTATTTTACAGTCATTCACTCAATACTCGTGCACAATGAAGTTGAATACACACCAGCTGCTCTAAACCAATCCTTTCAGAAACTGCTAACTATTTTAACTTATTTATAGCTATTGAATGTATTGGGTTTTTTTTGCTAATACCAATAAAGCCTAGTTCACAATATGATGCTAGCGGCACGTTGCATTGACACTGGAATAGAATTCTAGTCTATTCCAATGTAAACGTTGTGTCAAAAAGTTCAAATCACCCTCACAACGTCACACTAGCGTCATATTGTGAACTAGGCTTTAGAATAGACTGTGTCTATATTTAGCTAGGTCAATCACATGCTTGGTTTCCTCAACTTTGTAGCGGTATATTATGTAATTTGTGTTATTTATAAAACGGAATTTTTATTATACAGTTGGAACAAAAATATTTATTGTTTATGTCAATTAAGGTTGCTTATTAATTAGATTACCCGGGCAATTAGGCAGGAGTTATGCTGGTCCAGTTATTGATTAACTATTTCTGAGTGTATAACAGCCAATTCTGCTCTTGTGAAAACCGAATAACAATTTATTTGAATTTCCTTTCTGGATATCCCTTATTATGCACTATAGTATGTTAGATTTATCCCCCTTTTTTAGAAAAATCATTAATTTTACCTGTGATTCCTGGAACCATACAATGTTATATATATGGAATGGAAACTGGGGAAATTGAAGTTGAAATGTGTGGGTGGATAGGGTAAATAATAATTATATTAGCAAGCCTGGATTGATAATTGAACAGCTAACACTTTTTGGTACAAGCTATATTTAGTCGAAGTATAATGACCTTTGTTTGGAGCTAGGTCGATAATGGCTTTTCGTCTTCCCTTACACTCATGATCACCAATTTTAGAGGAACTAAAGTAATAGGAAAAAAAAGTTATTTTGCATTTTTTAGGATGGTAAAAAAAAAAAAACCAAATTAAATTGTGGTAATTATTAATAGCTGTGTTCTGCCCAGCATGGTGTCTGAAATGGTTGAAATTGAACTAAAATACCATTATATGGGCATTTGAAGTGCTTTTGTGTAGCAATTTAAGTGGTAGAAAAGCAAGATGGTTAGGGCCGACCACCTCCGACCACCATGGGCAGAACATTATAATACTGATGTTGGGTGGTCAAAGTTACCACCTACATGTATGGAGCTCTTAAATTACTATAGAGCACTTAAAATGGCCATTTAATGGTATTTTAGTTCAAATTCAACCACCTCAGGTATGCTAGGCGAAACACTGTAATGCCTATGTATTGTATATTTCATTTCATGTGTTAAACTCTTTAGTGTTTTTCTCACTGGTTCTATTATTTTTTTCTGTTTGTTTTCATGTTTGATAGTAATGTTATGTTAGAGGTGTTACAACTGGGTAATCAATACTGCATACACAGTTCGTATTTTTTTTTAGTTTTGTTTGTATTGTAAAATTAATTTGGGATTGTTTATGAAGGTTTAAGGTGTGACTCCTCTAAACAACTTTTACTCCGTCAAAACGGAAATATCAAATTGACCTCATTGCTTTCAATATGCACCTGGAGCTACATGTATATTGGCCTTTAGTATCTTTGCATAGAGCACTCAAACAATTATTAGATTACATGGCTTTTCAGCAAAACAACATTATTTATTTTCCCAAATCGTAACAATAATAAACACTTATTCTGTTTTAATAACCATCGGCTTCCATGCACACTGACCGACTAACTAACTTGCCTTTATCATTTTAATTTTTTTCACCTTGATGCATGCACTAATGTCTATGTTGATGGCCAAGTGAGGTTTACTTTGGCTGCTTTACTGCAGTGCTTGAGCTAATATGGTGTTTCGAATGCCTTTCTGTATTCATATTACTTTTACCTTTCGTCTTCATATGTGCATAGTTGGTACTATATTACTGACATGTTGATTATTACTCCTACTCTCAGCTACTTCTATATATACTCACTGGTTCATTGTAACGAGCTTTAAAAATATTACAGCATAATATAATATATTCTATGTTATACTTGAAGACCTGGGTAGCAGGTCGAAACTTCCTATCTACATATAAGCTTGCCACAGAGAACCAGTGCATATAAAAGTACAGTATATAAATACTGTACTTACATGTACATGTATAATCTTTAAGTATAAATATCTATAGCGTTGACTGTCTGTGTGTCCGCCTTCACTACACACACACACACACTCACACATTCGTATTGTATCAATAGATATGTATTCAAGCAATGTCAGACATTGTCTTTCATACGTGATTGTTTTGCTGACATGGATGGCTATACAGTATGTACAGTATAATACTAAACAGGATGTGAGGGCATTTGAAAGAGGGGGGGACAGTCCATGCTGCCCACCAGTAATTCAAACGTGATTATAGTAGTAATTGAAGTTCCCTTGGCTACTGTTTGAATCAGGTGCTATTGAATGTGTGAGCGCCTATAGTAACTATTATACATGTACAATATTATAATCAGCTAGTGAGTCTAATTCCCATGTCATGTCTATACCGTAGCTACGTGCATGTATCCCTTAGTGTATATTACATACATACATGTTGGGAAAGAAAAAAAAAAAAGGCAGACTTTATAGCACTGTTACACTTAAGAGTTGCAATGATAATTATTGATGTAGTAATTTTTTTTCAAAGCCAAGTTAATTTGAAAGTTGTTGGAAGTTGTTTTGAATCTGTGAACAGCAGGTGCTACAATGCACACTACATCTTAACATCTTGTGAAACGTATAGTTATTATGCGTTTCTCTCCTTGGGGGGGGGGGGGGGGGGGGGGGGGGGGGGGGGGGGGGGGGGG
>JAYJLX010038283.1:22801-39545 GCA_036873525.1 Chalinula nematifera
TTGGGGAAATGCGTCCTTCCCCCCCCTTCTCTCCCTCCCCCCCCCCCCCCCCCCCCCCGTCCTCTCAAGCGACCATGGTATAGTAGTAAACCCTTTATACCGGTAGAGAAATATACACTAGATATATGCATGTTGTATGGTAGTAAATATCAATATACAATAATTTTATACTTTAACAGTAAAGAATTGATATTCAGGGCTAATAGTATTTCGACAGTGTAAATAAAAATTTTGAATGGATTTGTTCTGTGGTAGGAAAGCTTTGTGTAGTTGTTTTGATAAAGCTTTATTTTTGTTATTCAATTGTGCATTTGTGTTCTTGTTCGAGCTGGTCACCATGTCTAGGCCACAGATCAGCAAAGTGAAGTGGCCCCATTGATAATCGATGGTTTGTATTATGTTTGTGGTGGTGTCACTTACCACCTTGTTTTCATATATACATACACTGTACATACATACATAAATACATATACATACATACATATATATTTATATTTTACATACTGAGGATCTTTAATAATACTGTTTAAAATAGGTTTTTGTCTTGCAATTGTTGTTTTGATAACCTTGAACGTCCCCACAAGTGACCCCATGATCATCTAAGATTTTTTCTTCTAAGCTCTCTCGTTTTGATTAGCGTTTTATTTTCGTTTTGATTAGCGTTTTATTTTCATCAAAGTTTTAAAGGTGTATAGTTTAGTTAAACTTCATACTGACCTTCAGCGACTCTTTTAACAGGAAAAAAAACCATAAGTACATGTACATGTAGATATATAAGTTAAGACTGCAAAATATAGGTTAAAACTGCAAAATCTCATTATGTGGTTGACCTCATTCTAAAAATCATTCAATCAATACCTGACCTGTGCCCTGCTGCTTCCTGTAACTCAGTGTATTGTAAACTACCTTAATACATGCACAATACAGTAGATTAGTTGATTGAAAGCTGCATTCCTCATCAACCATACTGTTACATCACTCACATAGTATCCTGTAATCTGATGACATAGCATTATCTAGTATAGTAGACAACAATAAAAAAAATGCTATTTTTTTTGTGTGTGGTGGCTGCAAATGTATAGTTAAAGCATTTCTGATCATAACTTTATGTTAGATAGTGGTTCAAAACCCATATAAGGAAAGTAGATATATTTATGTTACCATTTGGCAACAAGGGGCTAGTAGAACACCAGCCATGCCTGTAGTAATAGTGCCCTTTAACACTGAGTCTAATACTTACATTTTCGCAGCTGTACAGTACACATGATATATACATATTTTTTTTTAGCTGCTTCACTCAATTTTTTTTTCTTCAAATAAGCCATAGTTCTTTGTTTATTTGAATGCAATTTCTCTCGACTTCCAAACATGGTGACGTGTTTATTCAAGTGGTCATACCAAATAACAAAGAGCCCTATATCTGCCGTGTATATCATTCGTTACAGATATCCTAAACAACGGTGTTTGATCCTTGGTAACCAATTAGATTTAGTGCCAGTTTTGACTGAGTGGGGAATTGCCTTACGGAGTTTTTTGCTTTGATATTAAAAAATATTATTTTGCATACGATACATGCTACTACCATTTGTACTATACACATAATGTAGTCAAAACCATAATCATCATTACCAATGTTGACAACTTATCTCTTATCTCTCTCTCTCTCTCTCTCTCTCTCTCTCTCTCTCTCTCTCTCTCTAACTTATATTAACCTATTTTACTGTTATTAGTACGATTTCTTTAAAAATGGCAGATCATTGCTAATTTGATAATCACATTTTCAACTTTTCACCCCCCATCAACTATTGTGGTTTTTTTTTCTTTGTATATTTAATGTGAAATCTACACGTTTTCCAAGCGTTAATTACTTTCTGTTCGTCCCTTACAGCAGCTACCCCATGAAGGCCAATGTCATTGCGTCTGCAAGCCAACATCAACAGCACCAGCCACCAATATCACAACCAAGCCCGGAATCCCTCAGGTTGGTAACATACGTACACACACCCCCCACGTGTAATAGTATTATAATATTACTGTGGAACCTTTAATAATCAAAATTCCCTTTAGTGAAAACCTCTGTAATATTTAAGCAACCTCTCTGTAACGAAAACCTCTGAGTAATGAAGTAAATTATCAGTCTCAAAAATTTCATTATTCAGAGGTTCCACTGTATAACCTTTTGTTACGTACAATGTAGTACTACCTTTATCTATATACAGATGGTACAAAGTATGTAACTTATGGGGTATCGTGTTTCCCAATTGTGCATGCTGTCTGGTATTTGTAATAATAAAGCTGTACATGTAGTACACATTACTTGTATTTCCCTGTTGGGGCTTGCATAGTGTGTACCCATTAATTTTTTTTATTCTCCCTCACATTCCTCTTTACCTTTAACTGTTCCTTGTCCCACATATGGCATTCACAGTTCATCAGTTTTAAAGTAGCCTCCTAGCTTTCCTTAAGCATGTAGGTTTCTCATTACAATAGCCTAACAACTTGTAAACATCAATTCATGAATGGAATTGACGATCGCTGAAGACATGTTTGACATTAACGCTTACGGAAACACACAAAATAGTGAATTTAATGTAGCGAGACACAAAACACATGCATATAGACACACATACATGTACAACACACACATATAGTATACGAACACAACATGCACATATGGGGACTAATAAAACGCGTAATAATGTGTGTCTCTAAGCTTATTAACAGTCTTAGTCAATTAGGTTGGTATCTTTATGGGCCCTTTAATGTTTGTGTACTATATGATTCCGTGCTGCTGTGTTTGTTTCAAGTGTTATATTGTCTGGCGTTCTGTTCCAGACTAAACGTTCAAAGAGCACAAAAAGGATGCTCCATTGTCCTGTTGTTTGTCTGCTTAATAGTGTAGTGTCTTTGCCTGGTAGTATTTACTGTCAACATAGTTCAGTGTTGTGTTATTGGTGTGGTGTTTTCAATTGTTTCAACCATGCTATGAAACCATACGTTACCACAAGAGGTGTTCATTGAAGCCTCAGGGGTGTCTCATGTAAAATACCCCATGCATCCCTATCCCCTAGCAGTTTACACTCACCCAGTGTTATCTCTGTCCACCCACCCGCCCACCCTTCATTGTGTGGCTCAGTACATGTCAGTTGTATGGAATTATAATTGGTAGGGTGACCAGGGTTGAGGGGGTGGGAAAGGCCTTCCATAGGCAGGAAAAATCAAGGATATGGGGTTTTTCTTTTCTTTATATTGACACATTTTTAAGACATTAGATGGCATGTGTATAGGTTTCTCTAAAAAATCTCCTCCCTATGCTATTAGTCACATGGTTCTTTTAATGTTCCCTCTTTCCTCTAACTCTCCTTTCTCTTCTCTTCCTTTACGTAAAGGATTACCTCTGCCACAACTAGCCCTGGCGGCAAACTCAAGAAGATGTACTGCTGTGACCATCCAGGCTGTACCAAGATGTATACCAAGAGCTCACACCTCAAGGCCCATCGTCGAGTTCACACTGGTGAGAAACCCTTCCATTGTCCTTGGGACGGATGTAATTGGGCGTTCCGTCGCTCGGATGAGTTGACTCGTCATTACAGACGCCATACTGGGGAAAAACCCTTCCAGTGTAGGTTTTGTGAAAAGGCATTTTCACGTTCCGATCACCTTAACCTTCACATGCTAAAACACAAGAGCACTATAGAGGCCATAGCAGCTGCAGCGGTGTCTGGCAATCCCTCCTCTTCCAACAACACTCCAATGGCGGCAGAAATCACCACCGAGAGCTTTGAATCCAACATAAGTCCATCCTCACCTGTAGTGGATATTCCCAGTGAGCAAGCTACTACGCCCCCTCTTCCACAGTAAAACACATACCACTGCCCCAGTCCCGCCCCCCCCCCTGGTGTGAATCATTCAAAACTTGGTGTTTTTTGTTCTACCCCCAACTATTTCCAACTCTCGATTTTCCTTGATGTGTATTCTGTATGATACTTAAATTTATAGTATATTGATTTAATAGTGTGGTACGTTTTTCCTCCTTTATTTGAGAATTTTTTTTTTTGAATCATTAAAAAAAACTTTATTGTATGTAAATTGGTGTTCAAAATTGTTCTTTAATTTGAAAACTTTCTTGTGTTTTTTTTTTTTCACATTTGTACCGATTTCTTTCTATAATAATTGTATTAATAAATTTGTTCTATAATTATAATTTGGTACGTGTTTTGTTCATAATTATAACGTAATTGATCATTGATTTCTTTTATAATTGTTTCTTATTTTTTTGGTGCAAGGAATAAAGTTATAATAAATACAGTATAATTTTTTTTGTGCAAAAATAGATGAATCGAGGATAATATAGGTAGTTATTATTTTATATTACAGTGATCAGCTACATGTATCTCAATATGCAATATACAATGATCAACCAGCCCCACGCATTCCACTGTTGTCTTGTTTACTATGGAATCAACCGAATGAATGTGTTTATCACTCAGGCATGAGAATTTACTCCAACTGGCTACGTACCTTATATACGTATATTATAGTGGTACAATGTGTACAATTAGTCAGAATTACACTGCATACGTTACTACACTGCAATATTATGTGGGCAATAATTACCATTAGATACCAGACTATAGTCTCCTCTATATGTGGTATTAGTACAAACAAGTAGGCATCCAAAGTATAGCATATGTACAAGCGGCTGTGCATAGATAAGCAGTAGTACTGTATTATACATATGCAAACACTATGGAACATTATACCACATCAAAGGTACATGCATGGAATACTTTTCGGTGGGAACTCCACTAGGCTACAGGATAACCTGTGTGTGAGGACAGACATGCATAAGAGGTGCACACACATCATGCAGCTTAGGTAGTGTAACATCGATACTGATCACTTAATTCTTTACAATAGTTTTAATTGAAAATCATCAATTAAAAAATAGTAGAAAAAAAATCATGTGTTATAATTGGTGAAGGGATTTGGGGGATAGAAGGAATCAATATTGTATAATATTGTTAGTTAAATAAATCAGGGGAAATCGATAATAATAATTAAAGTATAATATATATATATATATATATGTATAGGGGATTAATGATGATATGATTAGGTTGCACTGCAAACCATTCCACAGGGCCAGCATGGAGTAAAGGATATTTACAAGAAATTTAAATAAAACTAAAATGATTGAATCGAACACAAATAGTTGTTTTTGCACAGTACATGTACACATAGCTGGTTATATGTGTGTGTGTGTGTGTAGACTTGCTTGAACTGTATTGTATGCATGTGTGTGTGTGCTTGTCAGTGGTAAAAATAGAAAAAAAAAGTACAAAAAAAAAAAAAATTAACACAACAATTAAAAGTGAAGAAATGACAAAAATAGATTGTTTTTTTTTTGACTTAACATAGGAGCCATGACAAATCAATGGTCAACGGCTGTCGAGAAAGAGATAACAGTGAGAAAAAAAAAAAACAAGTAAGAAAACAAGTTATTGTTTTAAAGATCGATACTGTTATAAGTGACAAAGGAGTACTTAATGATGTATTGGAAGATATCGAATGATAATGATTAAAGCCACTAGAAAGTACAAACAATCACACACACATGAAAACATGAACTATCGATCATGACGAAAAAAAAAATTACATTTTTTTAGTACACTGACCCTATGGATTTACTGATGTCGCTTAAGGTGCAAAGCAAGATGGTCAGATCGAGCAAATGCCCTTTCACAGTGCTGACACTTAAATGGTTTAACGCCGGTGTGCTTACGATAGTGACGGGTCAACTCATCGGACCTTGCAAACTTCCAGCTACACCCTTCCCAAGTACACTTGTACGGTTTTTCCCCAGTGTGGGTGCGTTGATGAGCCTTAAGGTGGGAGCTCTTTGTGTAGATTTTGGTACAACCTGGATAAGTGCAACGATGGACTCTCTTGTTTCTCTGAGGTGGTTTAGGATAGTAGTAGACGGCGTTCATCAATTCATAAGGGCTATACGAAGCCGTGGATGCCATATGTGAGAGAGGCTGAGTGGGTGGAGGAATCATATGGTGCGTTGCGGAGTATTGACCAGATAACTGTTGATCGTTGGCGGTCATTCCGGCGGGAGACGATGGGTTTGAGGAGGGAGGAGAGATTGGTAGATGATGCAGGGGAGTACTGCAGCTGCCTGCTGCGATGGCTGGATGGTATACTTGAGTGCTTACATTCATGTTAATATTGATTGTGCTGGCCGCAGCACCAGAGGCTGTGGTGTATGGAGGGGAAGGGATGGAGTTAAAGTCCGGTAGCTGACCCATCGCTGCGGCGGACGAAGCAGATGGCATCAACTGAGGTGGAGATTTCACATCCTGGATCATCGAATAGTGCTGTTGAAGAACTCCCAATTGCTGCTGTGAGGTAGGTGCAGCGACTGGTGAACCGAGCTCCGTTTTGACTTTGATCTCCTCCATGCAGATGGGGCTGGAGACATATTCGGGTTTTACAGCTGCTGAACCGGTGGTGTTTTCCATCTCGATTTCCTTGAGGATGTCGTCCAAGTAGTGTGCTGGTACTTTGTCTGTAGCATTTACACTCTTAGTAGTTTGGCCAAGATAACACTCCATTTCTCTTTGAGTCTATAGTAAAGAGAGAGAGAACATTTATAAAAAATGGTTTTTTTTTTTTTTTTTTGGTTCTTTCCAGACATCCCGTCTACACCGTTAGCCACAATATCATAACAAAAAAAAAGTACCCATGATGTCATGTCAAGTAACTGACCTTTTGCAGTTCTTCATCGGATTGAAAAGCATCGTCCTCCAGCTCTCGATAGTACTCGGGTACAACGTGGTGTTGCTGGATGCTACTGGGTGGACTAGGGGTACCTTCGATCGAGTAGTAGCGATCGAGATGGGGTACGTTTGCGGGACCGCCGGGCATGTATTGTGAAAAACTTGAAGAGCACATTGCGACTGCCATTTCTGTACGAGCCTGTAAATAGCTTAGATTGCTAGGGAGGAAAAGTTGGGCGAGGGAAATATATTTTAGTATCTAGTTGACTTGAATAACGATCGATGCCTGTGGCAAGCTCAGTTCGAAACTGTGTTCCTTGTTCTTTAGGACTGTACGCTGAGGGCTAGTAGTTCTCTATTCTTGCACTGCAAGGGCGAGACTTCCTTTTTTTTTTCTTTTACCGGGGAGAGAGATGAAGATCAATGATGGACTGCACGGCAGTCTTTTGATTGCGGGACCAGATCAACTGGAAAAAAAATTATTTCGAGAACCAGCTCGGATTGTAGACGAGAACCTGCTCGTCTAGCTATAGCCAGCTATAGCAAATGAACGGATGAACTGTGCTTCACAGGGAGAAAGCCAAAATTTCTGCAAACGAGATAAATTGCTGCTAAACAAGAATAGCTTCACGTTTTATATAACAACCGTACGTCTCACGTGAGCTGACGCGTTGGTTAAAAAAATTAATTAAACCCGCGATTACATAACCATGGCAACCAAGGAGGATACACGTAATCATCTTTAGTTAATGCATGCCAGATCAGCATGCACTGAGAAGAGAATGGCCACGTGCAAGCCAAGCAGTTGGAAGTCTTTTTATGTAAAGAAGAAACCAGAGCTTCAGTTGCTATATCCCTTCCTAAAAGATTTTCAAATAAGAGAGAAAGCACATAAATTATGGAGGAATATTGAAAGAGGAGAAACAGACTGTCTAAGTGAGTTATGATTTACATACCTACCATGTACTGTAATAATTAAGGTGATGATATAATTTCCATGAAGCTTGCTAAATATTTGTCACATGGTTTTTCATTTAATAAGTGTAAAGTATCATTTTTATTAATTAAAGTAACATTGACCACGTTTTCATGTATATACATGTAAAACTAAAGTTTAAATCCCCTCAGCCCTCCAGCTCAACCGAATTTATAAACGCTACATCTAAACCATGTTATATCTCGGTATTTGATGCCAACTTGTTGCTGGAGTGATACTCAGACCGTCTGACATTTATACCAGCTTTAAAGGGTCTGAATTACCCTCATGACTGTGAACTGGTGCTGTTACCATCATTGTATATCTGGTTTTAATCGGGTTTTTTTTTTATCGTTCTGTGAATAATGCTAACCACGTTTTGATTGGTCTGCCAAAACAATTAAAGATCGTCTTATTTCATTACCAAATATATATAGACCATGTACCATAATCATACCCAACCCTAGGCCAACCCAGTATTTCATAGAATATCTTACTAACATCATCTATTAGGATATGGCGATTTCCATTAGCCCATTAGATCTTTCCTATGAAAAATATTTTTTTCATCATTGCGCCTCCTTTTCTTTCAATGCTTGAAAAAGGCCCCAGCAACAGACTGGCACCATATGTTGAGAGGTGACGAAACACTTCTCTATGGTTTCCCTCTTACTGGCCATTTGATCATTGCCAGATGAAAGACTACTGGCAGTCAATCAAATCAATTTATCATGTTTTCGATTCTTTTTAAAATTGGAGTTTGGTTGTGTTGACCAGGAAACATAGATTTACCTGTAGTGTATACATGTTTAATGTGTTCATACACACACCACAAGCCATCTTTATAGTAACAAAAACTTGCCCTAATGAAAGCCATATAACATTAAGTGTATTGAGCAAAGAAAGCCTTTTTTTGCTACATAATAAAAGCCTTGTAAATTTCTTGTATGTGCTTGCAATGTAGTTTCGATATTAATTCAAATGAAATGACAGTGTATGTGCGTCTAGTGTTAGTTAATAAGTCGTTTCTACTGACAGTATACGTGTAGTTACACTCAGTTGAAGTGTGTGTAGACTGTAGACCCAATCTACATGTAATGATGTAAATACAACCGTGATTTAGTGCCCGTAAATGGATTGTGCTTTACTTTCTTGCTTTGTACTAAGTTCCTTTTAACTTATTATGATCATCAACGCTTATCATTGTGTCCATAGCATGAGAACCAACTTGCAAAATGGATCTTCTATGCAGTTTACATGTGTTTGCTTTTATTCTAGTCATTGGCGTACATATAAAGTAACTCATTGTCCTATTACACTAGCTGAGGCCTAGTTCACTGTATTGAATGCACCGGAAATTTTTGGGTACTTATTTTTTTGTTATCTTGACGCAGATGAGACAGCAGAATAGAGCAAATTTCTATTTTCATTATTCCAGTGTCTTGTATGGCATTCTAGCATTATAATGAATCATTGTAAACTAGGTTTATCTAGGTCAACTTGTTTTCAGTTTTGATCATCAAACTCTATTTCTCTCCATTTTGGTTTGGTATATCCAGCAGTATTGTGTATGTTAAAGATATATCTAATTGGTATCCAGTATATTGCTGAGTAAGTGTGTTTATTGTTACTACGCACGCGTATAACAGGGGAATGCCTAGTTTTCTTGGAAGGCGAACTACTCAAACTCATGCAGTGGTTCGATCTTTGAACTTTTGAAAGGTCTTGTCGCCCCCACTCTGGTTCCTTTGGTTTCCAGGATTAATAGATTATGAATGTGTGGAATTCGGAAGTGAAAGACAAAAATGAAATTAAATGTCTTATTCGCACCTTGTACTAAATCTTCCAACCACCAATTATTATGATGGTATTAAAGATATTTCGTAACCACACATACAGTATACATGTACTATATGTATATGTAGGTACATTACGTTGTGAGCTTAATGGTTAGGCCAGGGCTATTGTACTTAAGAATGGCTAAAGTGAATGGTTTCTTTACTGTGAACACATATGTACATGTAGATCGTTCCAAGAGCACAGTATCTTTCGATAAATGATGGAGCATATGGTTCTATAGATGATGTCACTCATCTGAAAGAATAACACACCACACGGTACATGCATAATGACCCCGACTATAGTATCTACCCTATATCTATCAGTCATTGCAATACAATGCCTATCAAACAATGCACTATGTATTTTTTTTTTGTGGTTTTATATACATGATTACAGTTGACTTGGATTCATACTTTCTCCCTACTCTATTTTGTATCACAACTACAAACATACATGTGCATTTACCTATAAGTGTATATTAATTGTTTGTCTGTATTGCATACCCCTTACTGATGGTTTGTTTCATTTCTTTGGGTTCTTGTGTGTGAAAGTTAAGTCACAAGGGAAAAGAAAAGCCAAATTAGCAAATGGATTCATTGGCTTGCAAGCTGGCAGCTGGATTATGTTATATATTAGTGTTTGTATGTGTGCAGGATTGATATATATTCTATTGTTTTGAAACACTTGGTTAAGATAGAATGTGCATTTGTTGGGATTGGTCATGTATCAGCTTAAGTCTAACGGTTTCAAGTGTTTGTTCAATCACTTAGTGTGATAGCCTTTGTGCTGTATTTGTCCACAAACGGGATCAATGGAACATGGGCAAAAAAAGGAGATGCAATTATAATTGTTTGTAGATGTACTAGTTCTTCCTTCGTATTTAAAAGGATATTTATATTCTCCTCTGGAAAAAGGGTTTTGGAAAGGAAACCCTGGGGATCTCTATTTAAAGCACACCTACCTTGGTATACTCAAGTTTACATGCCCTTTGTAACAAGTCAGTTATTCTTCACTCGACGTGAGTTGTTATAAAAGTCTTTTAGTGGATTCTTTGATACCCTATTAGAACAATCTTTCCTATGTCTTATATTAAAATCCATTATACTTTATATGTTACAAAACCAATTAATGCTGTATGCTTCATACCTTAGATACGTAGATTGTTTATCATGCTACCCACGTTAACTTGTAACGAAACCACATCGAGTAGCATATTATTCACATTCCGTTAACCGTGTTTTCTCTTTTATATGGTAAATGATGGCAAACACATGAAATACCACTTATAATGATATTGTTCCCTATCAGTACAGGTTTACCCTTTAGCTACTAAAAGTATTATGTAAGCATAATATTATAACATTGTATACTTGTCATATTACATGCTTAAAATATAACGTGTGTTATTTTATATTAGTATTATTATGTCTGTATTTTCCATGGTTACTGTTGTCATTGGGTACGTGGGGTTAATTACATTACTCACTATAGCTGTTGCAGTAGATGAGGAAACCCAAGACTGCTAACGTGTACTGCATGTGTGTGTATATGTAATGAATAGCCCCTAACTCTGTTTGCATCCGACATCCAATAGCTTTATTGCGTGGGTGGTGAGGATAAACAAAGTCGGTGTTGGATAGTAACTCGTTATTCCGATTGTATTTTTTTTCTCATTATCATCTTTGAGATACCTGATATGTTTATACCTGCTCCCTTGGCCTTTGGGCTTTTCGTGAATGCCACCCAGCCACACCCTAATCTCCATTTAAAGGATATATAGTTTATGAGGGGGTCAGGGCTGTGGTGTGCTAATGCTCATTGGTATCCCAGCTCTTTGTATGATTTTGTGCCTCTGCAACTGCACCTTTGTCTAGACTAGTACTTACACTACTGCAGTATAGTACAGTAAATAGCATAATGTTTGGACCACTGTTGGCCTATGATAACAAATATGTACATGTAAATATGTACAGTAATAATGTAGTTGGACATGTAATGCATGCGTATACTGTATAAAAATTAATTTATTGCCCTAAATAGTTTGCATGTATGTTATGCAGGTATGTCAATGATTTTGTTTCTGGGTATGTCTGTATTGTGCTTCATTGTATCCTGGTCTGTCAGTTAGTCAATCAGTCAGGGTGGAACGAGTTTGTCGTTATTAGCACCAGATGTACTGTCGGGGTTTGTTCCTATGCCATGTTTTAATTAACCTAATTAAACATAAATTGATCAGCGATGTAAATATTGCCATTCCATTGTGTATATAACCTTTATACATAGCAATGGTACATGACGTAGTCTGTCACACTGTAGTGGGGGGGGGGGCTGTAGGATTTTGCTGACTCGTGAAGTATATATAAGTATATGTGCTGTATACCAAATCAGTGACCCGTTGTGAACATACACTAGCTGCCAATGTAAATCTCCCACTGATTTAGGGCCAGTTTAATTTGCTATAATTAAATCACACATAGCTCCAGTACGGCTTGACTAGTATAGCAAAGACGATATCACCTTACTTTATTAATGTTTTTAATTTACGCACATACATATACCCTTATATGTACATGTACATATGTACATTTATATTACTTTTGTGTGTACATATATGTATGCATATAGACTTAAAGGTATAAAAATGTCGTTCCTAATTGCTAGGGTGGGGTTGACCTGTGTCCTTTCAACTATAGTAGTAGGCTATAGAACGTTCACTGGAAATCTACACTACAGTGCAGCGAGCTCAGATATGGGAACACATAGGATATCATTATAACTCCAGATATGAAGGGGAGCCGATTACAATATTGTAGTGCATTAACATTGATCCCCCCACTAACTTTCAGGGTTTCGTGGGAATTTCACAGTAATATGAACCCCCTTTGCTGTGTGCAGTGTATGTACATGTACACTGTATGTGTATGTATATGTCTCTATTAGCCTGACCAACTCTTGTATGTTCATGTTGTGATGGTACTTTAATTAGTACAACCCCTCCTTCACTTGACCTCAGATTACATTATCATTCACTAAAGCCTTACTGTTGCAGTTTTTTGAACAGGTTTAACCAGTTTTTTTTGTAATCTTCTATGTTCTCTGGGTAGTTGTGTAACACAGTGTACATGTACATCTAGTATGTTTCCTTTTATGCATGTGCTTGTCATAGTACACCTGTACAATATAGTACTAATACATGTATACATGTATATTGTATGATGATGATGGTGCATTCATATGTGTATTGTATACTTGTTGTGTTTTTATTATGAAAGCATTAAACCAGTGTTAGAGGTATATATTTAATGCAATCAGTTTTTGTTCATTAATGTACATTATTATTATCAATTTTATAATATTTGTTGTGGGCCTTTAGCTTTGATGATACTCACTTGTTTTCATTGTGGCATGATTGGTTTTCAGCCCCTTTTTCTGCTTTTTCCTGTTCCACAGCTAGAGGAAACTTATGTTAAATATTTTCCGGAACAACGGGTATTCTTTATAAATGCAATATACTGTATGCATAATTATCTCATTGTTGTCATTCTGATAGTGTTCGGATCGTAACTTGAATATTTTCCTGGGTAAATCACTATTTGAGATTCTGTTTGTGTGTACTGCATAGTTTCAAAAATCTCATTGATTCTTTTTGCTCCACTGCCGACAAGCGTATTGTCCTAAAATGCATTGTTTAGCAAACCAGGTCATCTGATGTAAATGTTGACTTCTTGTCATTTGCTAAGAATGCTTTTGTGTGTTTACCTCCCTTTGAAACTATGAACTTAATTATATTTATATTTGACCTTGCTTTTTCTTTGTAATTTTATGCTATACAAAATGTTTGCATAGTACGTACATTACATGTAATGTTCATTTACTGTACATGTACTATACTTTTATAGACTGCACATACATGTACATGTACATACACATTTTGCTTAATATACTTTATTATTTTTGTTTGTTTTTTTTTTAATTTTCTTAGAAGATGATTCTAAAAAGTGCTCGCAGAGAACATTGTCAAAGAATGTAAGCCGACTGCACGGGCTCAATGGCCCCAGTTATGCTGACATGTAGTCACTTATGTGGGCCCATGAAGATTTTCTCATGTTTACAAATTCAGGGCGTTGATCACTACTGTAGTATGTTCCCATGTCATTGAACGTGATGATGCTTAACATGCCCTGCTGTTGGCAATATACAGCTCATTGTACATGCATGTCTATGCAAAAGAGTTCTGGGCAGTATATATACACGTACGTGTACATGTATCACTATGCAAAAGGATTCTAAAGGGTGGTTTAATCAACTGTGCTTTGTATCTCTTGTTGGAATCCCTGCTCTTGTGAACATAAGAAAAAAATGCCTAACTAATCTTCATAAGTATTTGTATTGTATACATGTGTCCCTTTTAAAGGGTGCTTCCTGATTGGTTAATGTCACCAGCTAAATCAATGTGATCCCACAAAAGGTTATATGCTTTAGTTTAGATAATTCAGTGTTTAAAATACCTCATTAAGCTGGTTTACCGTAGATGGATAATAGAATTCATTATTTTGTTCTAATTCGATATAGAAATATGGACAAGGTAGAAATATTGGGGGCGGCAGAAATAAGCTCAGCAGGAATAAACGTAGGTATTAGTAGATTAAGATAATTCCTTTTATGAGGGGGGGGGAGCATATATAAATGTACAAAATGTATGTCTGTACGTTGAGCGTTGCCAGCATTAAATCAACTTAAATCCATCATGAGTGTGCTTTACACTCCATCCGATTCACATGTGTATGTGAATGTACTGTGCAGGTAGCATGGTGACTTAATGTATGTACTAGCTATGTATTTACACGTAGCATAATGATCTATTGTATGTACTGTGTATGTGTACATGCATGTATGTACTGAATATACATGTACATGTTTTCCATTTGTTCAGTACATGTACAAGTGTTCGTCTTTTCAATTCATTCTTTTAAAAAAAGAACCTGTCTCGGGTTGTTTTCCCTCCCCATTCACCTAAAGAGCAATTAGAAGTCTGGATTTTATATTTACCTTGGCAGCAGTCCCTTCTTGGTTGCTAAGGTTTCCCAGCAATAACATACCCCACAACCCTATTGTATTGTTTGAGTGGTAGGCTGTGCTTATGGCCTGTATGTCAACACCTCTTGTTCTGTTATTTCCAAACACCTGTTACTGGTTTGCATTTGCTATGCACAGGTATGCAAAAAAAGAAAACAACACTGTATACACAAATACCAGAGGAGGTTGCTCACGCGTCATAATGATGCGTTTTAAATTAGCAAAAAATCCAATTAAGTCCTACCCGGTTCTACCCGCGGTTAAAAATTCCTGCTATTCTTCAACACAGCCAGAATTTTTAACCGGGTAGAAACCAACGCGTCATTATGATGCGTGAGCAACCTCCTCTTCACAAATACTGTATGGTAACAAATCACATTGTGTTCTGTGTTCTTGGTGAAGGGGAGGGGGGGGGGGGGAGGAAGGATTTACACACACTATACACTAATTGGGTATTCACACATGCACATATACACACACTATCAGACCCCAGTACAGGTATGAAATATAGTACTGTTGGTACATGAGGCCATGAAGCCTCTCTATTGGTTACATATACATGCATTTCACAGCTCAATTATTTGGTATCGTGTATTCACAATGTTACATTGGATAAGTGTTTTGTGGGTTATTTTATGCTCTCTAGCCGCAATCAGCGTAATATCCATCACATAATGTATAGGTTGCATCACTTATAGTCTGCCCCTCTTGCCTCTCTCTCTTTCCAATCAACCACAATTTTTTTTTTAATTTTTTTGATAACACTATCCCTCTCACTGGATGAAAGTGACTTCAACCCCACTTTGTTTGTCTAAGTACATACTAGGCCGGGTTGGCAAGTCCTAACTGTGTCCTGTATATGGGTTCGGTGTGGAATAAATTAACCACTTATATCCAGTAAGAGAACAATAAAAATGGGTTCCAGAGGAAGCAAGTCATCCAATTCCTTAGTCCATTGATATCATATCCTTTTAAATAAGTGACAAATGACTTATCTCTTGAAGACTATTGTAATGGCACACCACATACATACACACATGTAGACACTGACAGGTAATGTGTATTGTAGTGGGTTAATTTGTATACACTATATGTATTACAGTATGTTTGAATGTTTTCATAATGGCTGTTTTGTTCATGAAGTGAAAGAATCTGTAAAAACTGGTCATACATGTACTGCCAGGAATTGAACCCACGACCACTAAAGACTCAAAGCTTCATCCATTGTGTAAAAACACCAAGCAATTTCGCACGTAAATATTGAAAAAAATCGCTATAAACTTATAATAAACTATTTTTGTTGGCTTAAAGTGTTGACTTTCTTTTTTCTATTATTATTATTTATTTTTTTTATTTTTTAGTGGTTGATAAGTATACAAAGTCTTCTAAAAAGCCAAGAATGACTTCAGAGTTGATAATCAATAGTGAAGCTGCTGTGTTCAATGGTTTATCTACAGGGAACCCAGATGTGTGTTCTGTATCCAAACCAGTGTCACTACTGAATCATGAATGTACTGAAAACATCAAGGAAGAGGAAACTAACATCAGCGTCGGAATTCCTAACAATGATAATGAATTGACAGTTACAAGCTATTGTCGGCAGCTGACTGCTACCAGGGTAGAC
Organism: Chalinula nematifera; assembly: GCA_036873525.1. Classification (NCBI taxonomy): domain Eukaryota; kingdom Metazoa; phylum Porifera; class Demospongiae; order Haplosclerida; family Chalinidae; genus Chalinula; species Chalinula nematifera. The sequence goes on from JAYJLX010038283.1 coordinate 39,105, forward strand.
AATGAATGTGAGAGCTTTAGCGATGATGATGATGATGATATAATTGGGTTGATTGACAATCGTACTCATTACGAGGAGAAAGAGGAGAAGGCTGGTACCTTCCATGGCAGTAGGGTTAGCTATTAGGCATGTGTAGTTAGTTATTAGACATTGGACAGCTTCTATCATGAAAAGTTCACTGAAAAAAAAAATCTTTTTTTGATCATTTTTGCAGTTACATGCATGTACTTTTAATTAAATGAATGTTTTTTTTGCTCAGAAGGATCGAATTAATTGAAATGAGTGCTTGTACGTGTACATGTACATGCATGTCTCCATCAAACCAGTGTACCCCTACCATTATGCATTTGCAGCACACATGTAATTATTATTATAATACATATATTATATATACATGTACATGTATATACTCTAGATTTCCTAGATTTCTTTTCATCTCAG
>JAYJLX010038284.1:0-15541 GCA_036873525.1 Chalinula nematifera
ATTACTTTGTAAATTTTTTGCAACTAATTCTAATTCTAATGATTAAATCATAATATGCAAGTAATGGTAATCGTAATGATTACAAACATGATCTAATCACAACAACCTTGGACACCATAATAGAAGAAGTATTTATAATCTTTGTTAATTCTACTACTGTCGTAGGGTACACCTGGATTGAAAGGTGCTAAAGGTGAAACGGGATCAACTGGTCCTGCCGGTGAAAAGGGAGCTAACAGAGCGCCTGGAGCTAAGGGACCGAAAAGAACAAAAGGAGGTCAGGGACTACAGGGCATTAAGGGAAGGAAAGGAGAAACAGGACAAAGTGTAAGTTTATTGCTATTTGAGGAACGCAGCAATTACATATAGATATCAAAACTCAGTGAAAAACCCCCAAGTTCCCCTTCTATAAGCTATGCAGCTGTCATAATTTTTTTTTGAATGGGAATCAATAGAAATGTTTTGACTTAGTACTTGGTATTTCCATTTGAATATTTCATCATTACCTACCTATCTGCACAGAGTTTATACTGTACATATTATGCTGTTATACAGGGCACATGCACCGGGATCACCTGGTGACCGTGGACCACAAGGTGAACCCGGTGATGTAGGTAACAATGGACCAGTAGGGTACCCAGGTCTGCAAGGAGATGCTGGAAAGAGAGTGAGTATTGAAAAGTGTAAATAGCACTGCACCCATTGTCATGCAAGCTACATGTAGCTTAGTGCATGTGATCAGGTTTACAGCTGATGCAATCTGTATTTATACACTAGCATTACCCGTAATGCATGTTTGTATATACATGTTTATACCTAATGCAATTTGTTACACAGTCATTAAGTTAGAGTATATTAAATCTTGCATAATGTTGGCATAATATGGTAGGCCAAATGTTTCAAAATTCAATGCTGAAAATTTATAGGTTATTTAGGTAAGAAAATATTTCATTCAATGCCATGAAAGTTTTTATCATTAAAAATTTTCATTCAATGCGGATTTTTTTTTATTCAATTAATACATTTTTTCATTCAATGTTGAATTATTTTATTCAATGCGATTTTTTTTCATTCAATGCACATTTTTTTATTCAATGCATAAAAAATTTCATTCAATGGATAATTTTTCATTCAACACTGACTTTATAAGTTTATTGAAAGCTGAAATTTTCATTCAATGGTGTTTTCAGTGATATTAATGTGGAAAAATTTTAAAATTCAAGATTTCATTTGTTGATGTGGCCCTGCGTGGGAATGTAAGAATTTGTTTCATTCTAATCATGTACAGTATATTGACTATTGTTAGTCTATTAAAAAAAAGATCTTCGTTTAAATCCTTGGCTTGATATCGATAATTCCATGATTTAATCATGGAATTATCGATATCAAGCGCCTTCAATGGAGTGTCAATAAAGTTTTACCATCAAGTATTCACAGAGATTACGTGGTAACACACAGACACACACACACAACACACACACAAACCGACTACTCTAACCCTCCGCCCACGCTCAGGTTAATTAGGAAGTTCATTTAAACTTCAGCAATTACATGTAGATATCAAAACTCAGTGGCAAACCCCAAGTCCCCCTTGTATAAGCAGCTGGTTTTTAATCCGGGAATCAATAGAAATTATTTTGACTATCATTTGATATTTCCATTTGAGTATTTCATCATTACCTACATGTACATGTACCTATCTGCACAGAGTTTATACTGTACATATTATGTTATTATACAGGGTACATTAGGATCACCTGGTGACCGTGGACCACAAGGTGAACCCAGTGATGTAGGTGACAATGGACCAGTAGGGTGCCCAGGTCTGCAAGGAGATGCTGGAAAGAGAGTAAATCTTTAGAAGTCTAAATAGCACTGCACCCATCATCATGCAAGTTTAGTGCATATGTCAGGATAACCCTTAATTCATGTTCGTACATACATGTTTATTCCTGATTACACAGACATAAAGGTGGAGTATATTGAATCTTAATGTTGGCATTACCTCACATTGTTGTCAAGCTTTACATGTATGTATTTTATACACTAGGATAACCCCTTATGCATGTACATACAGTACATGTGACTTGGACTGTGATAAAATGTAAACAGGACATGTTCGTCTAATGTGTGTTTATAGACATATTGCATGTAAGGTACAATCAATTAGACCAATTACATGTACATGTATATGTACTGTATTTATAGACCCCTTGCACTCGTAACTGATCAAAGAGAGAGCACTCGATATACAAAAACTATTATTAATGGGGAAAAAAAATCATACCTCCAGAACCACGCCTACGAGACGCCAACTTGAGCCAAATTGCTACGCATATTTGTACAAATCGGCAGGGAAAGTTGAAGGCAAGTTCTTTTTGTTTCCAAAAGACAAAAAAAAAACAGACGAAGCAATGGATTTTATGAATCAAGCTAAACAACTGGACTCCATCAAAGTACACACGAGTTTGTAGCAAACACGTTTTGACTCTTTAACTACTGCTCTGAGTCCTTTTTTGCCGTCTCACAGGTGTGGCATTTGAGGTGTGGCCCTGATAGAAACTTTACGGAATCTAAGGTGTTGGCTCTTTGATCAGTTACGAGTGCTAGGGGTCTATTGATTACCTGTATGTGGAATATTTAGTGACATCCTTCAATAGACTATATATTGTGTTTTGTGGAAATACTGTATTAAATTGTTACCAGTAGGCAGTATGTATGTCCTGTCATGTTTTGCTTATTTTTGTTTTCATACTATAGGGTGAACCTGGTGATGAGGAGTCCACTGGTGAACCCGGTCGACCTGGACCACAGGTAACATAATGTTGTTATAACTTGTTCATAGCATATAAACATGTTGTCACTGAGTAATGATCTGACTGTATTCATTCTCTCCAATTGTTTAGTATCATTTATACAGGGCTTCCAAGGTGACCCTGGTCCTGCTGGACCAGCTGGAGCAACTGGTGAAACTGTAAGTAATGCTACTTACCCCTATACATGTACATGTATAATAATTATCATAGATGTTTACAGTATTACATCATAATAGATTGTTGCTATTATTAGTACATGTACATGTAATGTTAATTATGCCATAAATGTAATATCCCCCGGCCCCCTTCCTTCTCCTCCTCCTTCATTGTATTGTCATGTGTTGTAATGTAATTAATTAATGAATTCGAAGTATTGTAACTCTGTCATCATTACTGATCTGTCAAGCTTTTTGTATCGGACATGATGCAATCTTATTGTTTTATCAACTCAAGCATTATCCGGAACATTCTATATGAATCAGTTATATGCATAGTCATCAGTGAAAGGTTACAGGTGTAGCTGATGCTGCATGTCTGTTACTAACATATTTCGTTGTTTTTTTTTTGGTTACTTTTTTTGTTTCGAATTACAGTGTTATATTTAAGAGTATTTTTTCTTGTTTTTTTATTTCAGGGTGCCGAAGGTGAGACTGGTATTCCTGGTAATAAAGGTGATGAAGGAGACAGGGTGAGTGATGTATAACCAGCATACCCACCCAACCAACTACCCATTTATGGTTCTATGGAGGCGTGTCACATGTACATGTACAGTAAAAGTCCGCCTTACAGACGGGTCTACAGCTTGGCAGGCAATAGCACTACCTCTAGACCACTTGACCACTTCGTTATATACTTGCATAAGATACTATATACTTTTGATGCAGGTACTAGTCAAAGGGCAACTTCTAATTAAGGAAATACAGTACATGTACTAATCCTATGTGCACGTAAGCATATACATGTACATGTATGTATATTTTTGCCACTGCTTCTCTTGTATCTCGTGACAATCATGGATCAGTTAGAAATAGTTCCCATTAAGTGAAAGGGTATGATTATTTTGCTAGCTTGGTTTGGTTAGTTGATTAGCAGTTGCTATAACGAGTAATTATAATGAAGTGGTCACTTCCAATTGCATTTTTATCACCTTGTCATAATGTAATCTGTTAGTGTTTAAAAGGACATTGAATTATGATATTGTATACATACATACATACATACATACATACATACATACATACAACTGCTGTACATGTATGAACACGCATGGTATGGGAATTATAGAATTGTCCACTGTATGATAATGTAAAATTTATCCTTCCAATTTCCACTTATTTCATGACATCACTGCACGTGTTTCTTGATCACATGCTATATTAATTACTATTGTGCCTTGGACACCATGATCATCCATCCAGGTTAATAAGGAAGTTTATCTATTCTTCATTTTATTGTGCAACATTTTATTATCGATTCCAAGTATATATGCACACAACACTGATCACTGCATGATCATGCTGCATGATACTAGTATAACTCATGTGACGTGCAGGTCATGTCGCACAACTACCTACACCGCCCACATGTTGAAGGAAGGTCTATGTATACGTAGGCTTAAGACATGTCCATAATACACATACACATGTATGTATGTATGTATGTATGTACATACAATATTGCATTATCTCAGTATTAGAGTAAATTGGTGGGCCATTTTATCTTTTTTTAATTGTATCATTGAATTAAAGTACATAATATATAATTCTATTCCAGTATCAAAGGTTTTACACACATGTGTATATACATACACCTGTATGTAACCTTGTACCTTGTACATGTATGTATATGTATGTTATCTCATAGCATAATCTTCACAGGGTAAACAAGGACACTAGGGAGACATCGGTATTCAGGGACCTGCCGGATCAGACGGAGCACAAGGGCCTAAAGGAAACCAAGGAGCTCAGGGACAGCAGGGTATCGAGGTACAGCAGACAATGTTCACCTTTGACCTCTTGTACTAACTATATATCGTCCCGCCCACCTATTCTCACTCTCATTAATTGTTATATTATATGCTCTTACATAAACTGTATAGGATCCGAAAGGAAGTCAAGGTGCTGATGGACCTAGAGGAGCTGATGGCCCAACAGGAGAGAAGGGATCTGAGGTAGGTTGTGTGACCTTTCTCTATACATGTAAGTATAATCATTTCATTATGTATATGATGGACACTATGGGATTGTATTTGTACTGTATTGTATAACTGACGAATCAGTAATCTCTTTTTTAACTTAGGGACCCAAAGGACCTCATGGTAATGTTGGCCCACCCAGACCCCCTGGACCCCCTGGTCCTGCTGGACCACCTGTAAGCCATACTTTATACAAGGGAGAGCTCCTTAATTAATCCGTCTAATTGTGTGTAAACTAGGGAGACACATTCAAGGGACCATTCTTCTACAGGAGCAAGATGGATGAGGACTATGATGTTCAAAAATTACAGCAGGTTAATGAGAGTTACCAGAAGATACATGTATATGTTCTTTATTCGGGTGTATACATATTGAAAGGATTATGTTGTCTTGTGTTGTGTAGCAATTCTTGTATGTTGAATTGAAGTCTATTGAAGAAGAGATGAAGAAAATGGACGCTCAAAAGAAACTACCAAGAACCTGTCGGGATATTAAAGTAGGTGTATCTTAGAGTATACGTGTAAATATACTGTGTACACAAGAATAAGTTGTTGCTTAAATGACAGTGTCTATTTGATCTGAATATATAGAACGTATATAGTCTCACACACCCATACATGTACAAGTAGGTATACATGTACTAACCATTCTACTGACGTTGCATGTGATCTATGTTAGTGTGTGTGTCTGTACATGTAATTAGAACAATGTATGTTGATACTACATATACCAAGGTGTGTAGCATGGGTGTGTGTGTAATGAGATTTTATAGTCGTGTTTATTGTGGAAGTAGTGTACTACATCTACTATGGTTACGTTTTCCTATTGAAAGTCTGTACCAGGAGTGGTTCCTCTACCTGTCTAGTTTGTCTATTATTTCTGTTCTATTGTGTAACACAGGAACAACATGACGAGCACTACACTATTGACCCCAACATGGGATCCCCCAAGGACTCTGTCAAGTGTTATTGTCAGTTTGGAGCTGTTGAAACCAAGACATGTGTTAAGGTAATTAGAGAACAGGAGAGTAGAGAGTGGAAAGGGGCGGGTATACAGTCCATGTGTGCTAGCTACGTGCAGTGTGTTATATGGTTTACTGTTGCTCTTTCCCATCGTATCTTTAGAACGGAACATCTAACTCTCAATTGGGCTACCTATATCTCCTCCACAGTCAAGTATCACAAGTCATCAATCTACCTTGTGGATCGGAGGGTCCTTTCATGTCAGTATTATTACTGTTGTTATTGGTCATTAAAAAAATTCTACTTATACGTTTATCTTGTACTCGTTTGCATTGATTTTGGGTTGTAAGCAATACACAATGTAAGAATTCTAAACCAGCCTTTACTGTTATTGGTTTCCTAATATACAGGTTGGAGCCCTATATGGTAGCGATAGTGTGTTGGAAGTACCTTTGAAGAAGTCGGCTAATTTGGATGTCTCTCTATCTTCCTGCAGTGTAGTAAGCTAATATACATGTACTACTTCATAGTGATAGATTAGGAAACTGTTAGTCCTTCCTAACTTTTTTGTTGTTAATTCTTAATTCCACCATGTATTGAATAGGCAGATGAATGCCCTTTCCTATAATTTTTGTGCACCAAATTTTATGTTGTGAGACTTTTAGGGGTGCTAAAATTTCCCATTTTACGGTAATAATAATAATAATAATAATAATAATAATAATAATGAATTTTTTGGACTTCATGTAATTGTATACTGGTATAAGTTAAATCACAGAAATTTTGGTTTATTTTACGTAGCTGGTTTGTTTATGATTCCTGCAAATTTTTTTTTCTCCCTCCCCTTCCTTCTCCTATTATCCTCCCTATAGCCTCCCTTTTTGTGATATAAGTAGTATATACAGGGTTCTATCTAGGAATTTTTGTGGTCGGGGGGGGGGGGGGGGAGGGAGGGAGGTTGTGTATATAGACCCAGGTCCTGAATATCAGGAATATTTGCGTATGCACTTAGTCTATACAATTATGTACAGTACATGCATATGCAATTACAAAAGTACGCAGATAGAACCCTGATACATGTGGATGAAAATATTAAGGAATGTTTCAGATATGTATACTTGTGTTATGTAATAGTGTATATAACTATAACTTATAGAACATGTGCTTGAGTAGGGGATTCCCCGCCATAATTAATTGTTGTTATAACAACAACAACATGCGAATTTTACTTTAGCTCTATTTGTACAATAAACTTTTCATGTTTTTTTTTTTTCTCTTCCTTGAACCACCAGTTCTCTAGGTTACGTCAAGTTGAGTTTACCAGTAAAACCAAGAAACATCAAGTGCTCCCCTTCACTCAGTCCATCCATCTCAACTACAGGGATTACTACTTTGAAGATATTTGTTTCTATTGAACAACTATTGTGTCTTTATGATTTTTTTTTCCTGTTCCAATACTCTAATAATAATGGACACATCTTTTTTTTTTTGACAATTAATAATTGATATTATTTACCATGTTTAATACTCCTTGTGTATACAATCGTTTATACAATACTTAGTGAAACTATAATTGGTATCGATTCCAATTGAATAATTTATTGTTGTTATAGCATTGCAGTTTTTTTTCCATATTTTCTCAGTCTTGATCATGCACCTCCAGATAGGCTTATATGTAGTTTTAGAATAAGTATAGCTATATATGTCCATAATACAATTGTATATGCACGCATACGTGTTTATATCTATATACTGCATGATACAATGATCAATTATTATACTTATACAGTACGTGTCCAATTTGCTATTTATGGCCAGGGTGATAAAGAGCTATATAATTATAAAGAATTCGGTGTGATGTATGTGTGAGTTATATGGATATGTTACTTATAAAGTTGAATGGGGCACTGATCATATAGTGACCAATATTGACTATACGTGACCTTATCGGTTCAATTTTATAATAAGGTCAGTGAAGCCCAGTGTGATATGATATAGATCTAAGTGCATACATGTCAATTCAATCTATAACCACACTTATACATCATCATCATGCACTTATTGATTGACCAAAAGTGATCGAAGTAGCTGAACATTTGCACACACTGGCTTATGACACTTAACAAGTTGGTTTTTCCTCCCCTTGATCCAATTACAGTATGAAAGGATATATGTATATGGCCTCCTAATGTGCACACATGCATCATTTGTGGTCATTAAAGACTACTATATTATTTTCAATGCATTATTTATACACTTTGTGTATTCACATTCAATCTTTTTATTGTATATAGTTCCCAAAAGATAAATGGCTAATTAACTGAAATGATCATGTCTCCCAAAATGCTCCAATATCTATTTGTTATACAATCATTCCAGTAAGTTCATATAAAATTGTTATTATTATGCATATCTGCTATGACTATATATGTTTATCAGAAATATGATAGAGGTACGTGATAATTCTGGTGATATGTACTGGATATTCCCTCACTTGTACATTGGAATTTGACAACACAAACAACATGTGCAGCATTAGATAAGTTATAGCTATTGAAATTTTAATTAGTATGTGATAGGTAGGTATATTTGTACACGGAGGGGTTAGCCAAGCAAAAGTAAAATTATAGCCAAATTGATTCTTCATCCCATTTTATTGATGCCAAATATTTTGCCAATTATACTGCAGTGCATGGCCAAAATGGTTATAGCAAGCTTTAAATACTATAGCAAGTTTTAAATACTTTGTTCTCTTAATTGTATCCAATGGCTATTTTGGCGACTGTGTAAGTAAACACTGTTTGTACAACATAGGTATGCAGCCGCAATAGCCAATTGCAATTGACGAATAACCAGCATGGATGCTTTTCCGTTTATACAACTATTTCAAAACCAAAGTGTGCATGAAATTCCTACTATAATAAAAGTATAAGTTTATAACAGCTATAAATATACCAGTAGAATGTTACATAGTTACATTGAGAGTTACATTGTGTAGACATGTATCTAGCTAGAAAAATTAAGGTTGTCCATTAATATAGTATTATCTACAGTGATGTTCTAAATGACTGACATGTACAGTGAAATCTCTGTAATCAGAACACTCTGAAATAAGGACACCTCTGTAATAAGGACACCTCTGTAATAAGGATACACCTCACTGACTGTCTGAGTTCCCAACAAATATATACCTTTAAATACTATAACTGCCTTTGAAATGAGGACACCTCAGTCTATAATCAGGACATTTTTTGTCATCCCAATGGTATCCACATGCAGTAGAGAGGTTCCACTGTATGTTGTTATTTACTTGAGTACCAGTTGAGTATTAATTTTCGTGGAATCATAATAATACTGATGATCATCTATGATGCACATCCTTAGGAATATTGCCATTATAGTCTAAACATAATTATATATTATGAGGTAATACCTGAACAAACTAATCAAAATATAATTTTTTGCTAATCAGCTAGCTATAGTCCCGTAATGCATACTCCACTACAGTTTACTTCATCACTGGGAACTAGTATATCAAGGCTGTGTAGTGCTTTATAAATGAATGTTGGCTTATGTAGTGCCGGTTGGATTTACAGATTTTGGTGGGACCCAGAGGCCAGTTGCTACTATCATGTCAGCAAGTATTCTAATGGATATCAGGCATGCATAAACAATGAGTTATTCGCTGACTTTAAGATGACTCTTTACACTACTTAAATCTGCCACTGGGCTTCTTTGTTTTAATATACAATAAAATTTCTCAAAACACTCAGGACACCCCTGAGATGAGGATATTGCTTGAGTTCCAAAAGATATTTAACATATCTAAAGTTCTAAATTTAAATTACCTCCAAAATGAGGATGTATATCTATAGTCAGAACTCTGGAGAGGTTCCATTCCACTGAATGCAATTCAATCATTAGTATTCTAAATTACATTGGCTTAAATCAGTTTACAAAAAAAGCAAACAATTAGTTTCAGTTATCTTTTTTCTCAGAGCAGTTAGGCCGGTTGTAAATTTAATGGTTTTTCTCTTGAGCTTTACGAGTCTTGTTAGCATAGATCTACTTAGGGTGTGGCTATAACAGTGATGTTGCTATAAATAAATCAAACACATGCTGATAATTATCAGAATAGGAATAATTAAGGTTGAGAAAATGAAGTGTATTGAGAAAGCCACTCTGTGTATAGCCACTGTATTATATGGTAAGCAAGGGTAGAGAGAGAGATGCTATCAATCCATATAGTGTGTATTGTATATGCTGTAAAGTATTGTTTGTTTACTATAGTAATTACTGGATGTCTTACTAATGACAATATGATGGATTGTTCGAGTATAAAAGGGCTGTGTATGGGGCAGACATATGATATATCATGCTATATGCCGTCTGATGAAGAGTATTTCTATGGAGCCATAAAAATTAATAGAAGCCATCCTTGTAACGCAGCAAGGAGTTCTTTTATTCGACATTTCGACAAAGTGGGCAGTATGGAGTGTAACGATATTCCTGTTTGTGGTGGAAGGTTTTGCGGCGAACTGACACGACGGGATCCAAGCATGGTACTAAAGATGAACTTCACTATCACAAAGAATCTCTCAGGAGCCACAATTGAGTGTGTGGGGATATCAAAAATAGGACCAATTATGGCCTCATGCCCAGTGACATTTGCAAGTGAGCACAAAAATGGGCCTATAATTCGTCATTATACATGTATACACAGTCATACTTTACAACTATTGATATCTATATCTTCTGTTATAACAGGTGTTCCTGAGCCTCCAACAGATCTGCAGATAACGAAATCCCCATCAATTATTACCTGGAATAGCCCCAAGTTATTACGAGGACAAGCAGACCAGAATTTGGAGTATCGTGTGACAGTTCTCAATAGTTTATCATCGTCAGTCAAGGAGTATAACATTAATCAACAGATGATGGCACTACCTCAGGAACCAACGAAAGCAATCGTAACATACTACATATGTGTTTCAGCAAAAAACTGCGCTGGACACGGTGTACCAATATGCACAGAAATAACACTAGGTATTCAATTACAACCATTACTTTTAAGGATCAATGTGATAATCGTGATTATTTGATGAATTGGTACTTTAGGTGATTTTGGATTATTGATGCCTCCATCGGTGAAAGCTACCACCATTAACGGTTCAGCCATAAAAGTGGAATGGACTTCAAAGGACACTGACATAGAGGGGATCTGCTATGATGTAGAAGTCAATTTGATGGTACGAGCCGGTTGTATACCTGGCAATCACTACATTACTAACGTTGATGAGCATGGAGTGTACAATATTCGTGTTAGAAAAGTATTCAAGGGTTTGGAAGGAGATTGGAGTGAACCAACATGTATGGCCCACTCTCCTGCAGCTGTTGTGACCTTCAGAAACCATACTGTATTCACCAATACAACAACTGGCATGGCAACAGTCACAGTGGCAGTCCAGACCCATACACTACAGCTGGCTAACTGTGATACACTACCTTCGACTCGGATACAACTATTCAGCGGTGAATACTCCAAAGCTATAGACCTGGAGCAGTATGATGAGCCAACTGTTGTTACAATGGATATACCCTATCAAAGCAAGATCACACTCAGTGCAAAAGCTGTGAATATAGTAGGCGTCGGTCCCAGCACCTACTATGAGTTATCATAAGTATATTGTTCAATATGTTTTCTAGATTTTTTTTGCATATCTGAGTTCTGTTTGGAAGTCAATTGTTTTTTTTTTCTAGTCTTCAACCATTTTAAGAAATAAAGTTCTGTGAATAACACAGTGGATCAATTAATCCACTATCCAAGCTAAAATAATTAAATAATATTCAACTAGCTTACAAACCGATCGATAAAACTAATAATTAAAAGCTAATTATTTTCATGCGGTTATAAGTATACAACATGCAGTAAAATGCATGTATACGTGCATGTGTGGCCAGGTGCATAATTGCCCCTATATGAATAGTAATTACTATATGGGTTAATTTATTGTAATAACACACACAACCATACAGGAAGAAGTTTGCATATATACAATGAGTGCGGATGGGTAAAGGATGTATTGCACCCACACATGCATCATGCACACAGGCTCCAGATACAACAAGATTCATCCGTGCTGATCATGCATTGAAATATTTATGCCTGCCAATTCAGTACTGTACTTCAGTCATAATTAAAATTTTTTAAATTCCATACATTTCACGTATCCTATAATAGTTTACATTCCTCACCTACCGTATATATGCTACATGAACATTACCTGTATACTTCAAGATGCATGCCCACACAGATATGCTCACCTAATTATTACAGTGTGTTATGCCTTCATACTCTACGTATAGGACAATAGTTCCTTACTAAACGTAGTTGTGAGTATAATGTTTAACAACAAAATGGAAATAAAGTAGAGATAATAATTGGACTATATTGTAGTCAAATTACTACATAATTATGAAGAAAACAAAAATGGCATAAAATAGTCACTACATGCAGAAAAAAAAAACACTATTAGAATGAATAGTAAGTAAACAACGTAAATTATTAGAATTAAGAAGACAACTACATATAACTGAGGGACTGCAGGATAGAATGACTGATATAGGTAGTGCTAGATAATTATGCTGAACTTGAATAGGTTTGTGTAAATGACTGATGATATAGCAATAAATATAACAATGCTAAACTGCACTCGGTATGATGCTGTTACCTTTCGGAAAAAAAATCTACCAAAGAAAGGAATGGCATACTGTCACTCGACTTCAGCTGTGAATAGCGCGGACTGTTGCTGGAGATTACCGTATATAGCGGGAAATTTCTGTGGGTATCAATTTCTGCGTTTTGGTGAAATAGAAGAGTTCTGCGGATTTAATTTCTGCGATTCCAGCCTCGTGGTAGACTACGCTTATCTTGTGAGTTAGTTTTGAGGGATTAAATTCTGTGATATCTCAAGAACCCGGCCGCAGAAAACGCAGAAATTAATACCCACAGAAATTTCCCGCTATACGGTATTAGCTTGTTTTGCAGCCTTTATTACTATCTCTGGGTTATATCGTACAGGGAGTTGCTTCCACTATTGATGGCCCTCACCTCGAAATTTGGTTTATGTGCTGGTCTCGGGGGCAAGGGAAAGGGTGTGTCAATAACAACTACAGGAGAAAGGTCCCACTGAACGGGTGGGCGGATGGTACCATCATTAGAATGTGGGGCGGAGTTTTCTCTGTGTTTATTAGAGCTGCAATTTGAAGAAGAGGGCGAAAACTTTCTCATAATAACAATAATGATGATAGAGAACTCGAGGGCTATTAATACCACTGCACCATCACCGATCCACCAATAACAGCATAAAGGAAATTATATATATATATAATAAGTACTGTACATGAGAAAATAAACAAATGGTAATATTCCATTGGCAGTGTGAAACATGGTTTATATTGTACTTACCATATATACATATACATGTACATAAGGGGATATGGGTGGGGGTCAAGTGTGCCTATTTTTGTTGAGTACTGGAGCACATGAAAAAAAAAATTGTTTTTTTTCATGGGTTGCTACTGGCTTATAGTAAAAAAGATATCAAAATATACACAAAAACAAATGATGAAATTAGTGTTTACGCAAGCACATATGGAAAAAAATGAAATGACCTGGTTGTATATAATTTTAAAATAATGTTAACTTGGGCTCAATGAAAAACCACAAGTGTCATATTTGGAACCACACACATAGTTACTAATCGATTACAAATAATTATTTAATTACACGCCATATATGACGTACGCCATTGTTTTGGAATTATAGAATAAACGTCATATTCACCACAAACAGGAAGTGAACACCAAACGTGCCATTCCATGTCATGAGGTCACTATGGTATGGTATATGAGGTATGTAATTTAAACATTCATTATGGTACGTTGTCAACAATTGTGAATTCTTAAATACTTGAACTCAAATGATTTCACACCGTCGCTGAGTTCATTAAAAATGATCGCACATATGCACACATACGAAAGTATAATAATTATGTAACAAAACAATGTTGAGCTGATTTAGATACAATAAACAATTAACAATGGGTGGCTTATTAGTCTCATAGGAATCATTGGTAAATACCATTCACAATCCCAGGAGGACTGGGTTTTTTTTATAGAATTTAGAAAAAGATTTGTGGTGCCACCATGTTCTGTTGAATCCAGTCACTTCTAGGATGTGAATATTTTGGAAATTTTAGAATGTCGACACTTTAAAATTCCCAATATACATGTACATATATACCAGGAAAAGCCTGAGCCAAATAGCTGAGGTCACAAGAGCTGATGTCAATGTTGACAAATATGCATTAGAACATGTGCAGCAGGTATGTACATGTACATATGCATAAAAAATGTGTTACGTTGGATGCGTATTTATTGCTAACTGGGAGGGGTCGATCATCTGCATTGCTAGTATTAGTTAAAGTAGCCGGTTCAATGAAGTAGACATGTATTAAACTAGGGAAGATCTAATGGTAGATTATAATAACCAGTTAGGGTTAATTATACAGTTTACAAAGTTACCTATAAATCGATAAATAACATAAAAAGCCCTATAATATACTTAACATGTATATGGATTCCATTCTGACTCCACTTTAACATGCATTGGGTTGATTAGGGAATTACCACACTGAGTAATGTATTTTTTGAGAAATAAAAATCTGGTTGCTTAACTTTTACAGAAAATCATTTATTTTAATCAATTAACTTTTCACATGTACTGGCAATCGCAAAAACAAACCATAAAATGCAGTACATAATACACAATGGAGCAGACACACTCAGAGGACATGCACTTCCGTAATGAGGATAACCGCTGTTTTGAGTTCACAAAAGTACACTAAACTACCCAAGACGACGCCTCTATACAGGAAACCTTTATATAGATATGTTCCATTGTATAGTATATTAACAAATACATACATGTACACAAAGTCATTAAGGAAAACATAAATTAATAATCATAAGGAAAGCAGGTTAGGAAGCTTATTCAGTATATAGATACATGTGTTGACTATTATACCAAGTTGAGGCTGGCTGCATGACATCAGATAATGTGGGCTCAATGCTTCCTACCATTAAAGCAAATATTCTAAGAATAGCACAATAGTCAAAGCAGGTCACACAGATAATATTAAGAACAATGGGAACAGTAAGTCTTTCTAAAAGTTTCCAAGAAACAAAAATAATATCCCATTTAATAATAATAGCTGCTCTCCATCTTTTATTTAATAACGAATGATATCATTCATTCCATTGTTGATCACATGTTGCATTGTGTTATCCATATCAATAACAATAACCACATAAGTCACCCTTTATTGTTAGGTCAGTTCAAAGTACTATGTTCAACACCTGTTTCACAATGAAAGCACTAAAGTGCTGAACCCTCGCGGATATGCATGTATACTCACTTCATTTAAAACAAACAAAATAGCTTTTTCACACCAGGAAACACATCACACCGTTCTTCACAGTCTGACACATATACACACACACCAAGC
>JAYJLX010038295.1:5126-15540 GCA_036873525.1 Chalinula nematifera
ACTGGAACAATATAAATACCCTTATATACCCTCTAGTATTAGTGCACCCTTATACCCTCTAGTATTAGTGCGCCCTTATACCCTCTAATATTGTTGCATATACTGGAACAATATAAATACCCTTATATACCCTCTAGTATTAGTGCACCCTTATACCCTCTAGTATTAGTGCGCCCTTCTACCCTCTAATATTGTTGCATATACTGGAGCAATATACATACCCTTATATACCCTCTAGTATTAGTGCACCCTTATACCCTCTAGTATTAGTGCGCCCTTCTACCCTCTAATATTGTTGCATATACTGGAGCAATATACATACCCTTATATACCCTCTAGTATTAGTGCACCCTTATACCCTCTAGTATTAGTGCGCCCTTATACCCTCTAATATTGTTGCATATACTGGAGCAATATACATACCCTTATATACCCTCTAGTATTAGTGCATATACTGGAGTAATATACACATACCCTTATATACCCTTTAGTATTATTGCATATATTGGAACAATATACATACCCTCATATACCCTTATTGAAATAAAATTCTGTTACATATACATTAGGTTACGTATAACACCACTGGTTTCATGGATAAAAACCGTGATCAGCTATATAAAGATCTTTCCCACGCTATGTATGCATGTGAACGACCTTTACTTAAGACCCTCTTTAAGGAAGGCAACCCTGACCTTGAACACTTGAAGCGCCCATCGACAACTGGTCAACAATTCAAAGTAAGTGGCTGTACACATAGATACACTAACTATATATTCCTGTATTAATGCAGGCTTCCATAGCGGAAATGATGAAGAACTTGCAATCAAAGAACCCTCATTACGTTCGATGTATAAAGGTTGTTTATTGTTATTGGTAGTATAATATAATTATTATTTAATGATATAATAGCCCAATGAAAACAAGGATCCTCGAAAGCTCGAAGGATATACTGTACGGTCTCAAATCAGATACATGAAGTTAGTGTTGCTAACTGTTAATGATCCCCCCCCCCCCCATTACCAACCTCTCTCTCTAATTATCATAAAAATTATTAATTTTAGTATGATGGAAAATATCAAAGTACAAAGAACTGGATACGCCTTTAGACAGGAGTATGGAGAAATGTTGCTCAGATACAAAATGTTATCCAAAAAAACGTGGCCTGTTTGGAACAAGAGACCAAAAGATGGAGTTAAAATAATCATGGAGGTATGTATAAATATATTATATTGTGCTCACTTTAACAACGATTATACTAAAAACTTATAATTGTGTGGTTTTGTTTTATAGGCTTGTGGATATAAGCTTGACGTTAATTACTCATTTGGTAGAACTAAAATATTTATTAACACACCTAAAACGGTTTTCGAAATGGAAGAAAAAAGAATGAAGCGGATGATTGAATTTGCAACGTTGATTGAGAAAACCATACGTGGGTGGTTGGCCAGAAGAAAGGTAGCTTTTATAAAATAATTTCAGTTCAAATGTTTAATTAGAAAAATCTTTATATAGTTTCAAAAAATACGACAAAGTCAGATAACTATTGCCAAATACTTACATGGATCAAAAGTAAAATATATAGTTATCTATAGTTTTAATTACTGGCATAATATGAAAATGATTTATATTATTTATTCGATCAGTGTCGTAAGCAATATTTGCAGAAAAGAAATGCTGCGATTGTGTTCCAGAAATACATAAGAGGCTGGAAAGTTAGTCACGTGACAATCACATGATAATCAGTATTAATCACATGACTACGTAATTTATATATAGATCAGACATGATATGAGAAAAGCTAAGTACATGATTCAAGCCACAAAGGCTGCCAGGTGTATTCGGAGATACTTTTACAGATGGAAAATGATAAAGATCATTAATTATGGAATATATAAGAAGAAAGTTACTCCTTCAGTTATTGTAATTCAGAAATATTACAGAGGATGGAAAGTATGCAGAAGTGATTATATGCTAAACAGACTGCCTCCAAAACTAGCATCAATGTATACCCATATAGGTCAGAAAACAAAGAACATCTGCAAGAAGAATGAACAAAGACAAAGCTAGTACTTTAGTGATTGACTTCATCAAAAAATCATTGGTAAGTGATGAGCCACACCTCTTTAATCAGCCACACCCCTTGATCCAGCCACACCTTTTATTTGTATTCTAGTGTGTTCCTATTAATTGAATTTTGATTAAATCCTTTTAGCGATATCGATTTCTGGTGACCTTACTCTACAACCTTCCATCCACCTCCCCAATCGACAAGAAATGGCCTCGATGTACTCCACTGTTTAAATCAACTTCAATTCTATTGAGAAACATCTATCACAGATGGAGGGTATGCGTGATACACTGCTATAATTATTGGTAAATGAAATTGAAGTTGTATTGATTCTCCATGTATAGTGTCAACTTGTCGTAAATCGTTATTTATCACAACCAAGAGAAAAGCGAAGAATGACAGAAAAATTGAAAGCTAGCAATCTGTTCAAAAGAAGAAAAGCACTATATCCGTTATCGTGAGTATCGTCAAACAACGTTTTAACAGTTTCATGAAGTTAAATTTCATTTGTTTTTTTTAGTGTACCAACTCATTTTGTGTCAGATAGATTAAATCTTCAAGCTGATGCTCGATGGGCTAAGATTGTGGGCGGAGATAAAACAGAGATGAGAGTAGTCTGGGCAGACAACGTTCGTAAACTAAATAGGACTGATGCCAAGGTAATATTAACTATAAGGTAATATATTGACTATATTATGACAACTGTAGAACTTTTACGTTATGTGATTTATATATTGATGGCATTAATTCTCAGGCATATTTGTTAAGCAGATTAAAGTTATTAAGTTTTTCCTCTCATTCCCCCTCCCCCCCCCCCCCCCCCTTCCCCCTTTGCACCTCCTACTATAAATCCTGTTTCTAGCTTGCTAATAAAAGCATAGCCATTACTCTCACAACAATATACATACTGGACTCGAGAAACTTAGGACTTCAACATCGAATCAGCTTTAGGGACTTAGAAGGAGTCAGCTTGAGTCCTCATCAAGATCATTTCTTCATTTTACATCTAAACTCAGTAAGTGGATATTAACTATTATTAATTAATTAAAATTAAATAATATCATAATCTCGCCACTTAGAGCGGTCATAGTCGTGACAAATCACATCCTAAAGGTGATCTGGTATTGGAAAATCCCAATGTGATCGAATGCATTACTAAACTGTCCATGGCTTACGCTCATTCACAGAGACGTGAGCTGCAATTACAATTTAAAGATGAGTAAGTACTACCAAATGATACCCATCTATATCTATATCTATTTATATATATATGGGTTACACATATAATGCTAATTATATTGTATTAATTTTTTTGTGATTAATATAGTATTGGTATACAATTAAAGGCTGGTGATACGACGTTACTGAAATTTCTACAAGCCAAGCCCGGGGCCTCAAGCCCTGTATGTAAAAAGAAAGGCAACTTAATCACTATCGCAGTTGAATAGAATTTATGGACTAAAATTACTTATTATAATAAAATATAGCCTTGATTGTCAATAATACTTATTATTTTACATTATCTATTTCTCAACACATGCAGTATATATGTTTTACTATTACATCAAATTATTAAAAAATGATGAGACATATTTTGTAATGATGAAAGATAAGGGTTTTTTTTAAGAGAGGATCGAGCTAGGGGTAATCAAGAGGTCAGTTATAGGGTATACGTGAGATCAGTGGTTTGGTTACTTGGAATTGTAGGCAATGCAAGCAGTCAACTAGTCTACGGTATTTCCAGTGTGATTCTGCAGTTGCATTCAAACAAAAATGTTTTTATATTAAATTATTTAAGTGATATGGAATTTCAAATCCACACAGGCCAGCTGGAATGACGTATGGTAGGGTTTTTTTTAGGAGATGGGAGGGGAGGGAGAATTAAGGTCAGGTGTGTGGAATGGTTTCCTACTTTACAAGTTTGAAACATTAAATTAGCCCCAACTAATTACGAAAGACCATACATGCAATTCCACTATGACTCTGCATGCAGTTACATTCAGGATATAAACAAAATAATGCTATAGTAGAAGGTCAAACGACTAGGCAGGTTGGAGCATGCAGGAACAATGCCACTACACTTGACTGGCTACATTGGTCCATGTATACAGTGTAATAGTGTACTAATTGATGATATGTAGGATGTCATTTTACTCATTCATGATCTACCCAAAGGGCTTTGACATTATATTTCCTTCCTCATTCCTAGTATTGCAGCTATTTACTCCGGTTTTTCCTTCCTTTTTTTTTTTTTGAAATATCTAAATATAGTACATACATGTACTATAGCTAAAAATAACTTCCATATAGCACCATAATAATATTATGAACACTACAAATTACTTCCAGAAGGTATATCAGGATATGCATAATTATTATGGTCAATAAATAAACTATATTTGATTTATTAATATTATTATAATTATTAATTTTGCCAAGCTCATTGTTTGGAGTGTGTAAATCGACGTATAGACACCATGAATGTGTTGGCTGCATTTAATTCTAATTTCGTTTAATTCGAATTTATCTAATAAAACAGTATCAATGTACATTCCCAATAAAAAAAAGTTATTAAACATCAATTATCAAATAATTGGATTGTGTGACGTATTTATATGAGCATCGGCAGTGCGTGTCAAACACATGTTTGAAATAATAATTACTATAAACAAACAAACAATAGCACATCTACATATATGTATATTATATAAAATATATATATAGATATCATATAAAGGGAATAAGGATAAGAATCAAGTTATGTTCGATCCAAAAATACCTGTGAATAAACCACTCCTATTATTATTATTGGATGAGCTGGCTGAACTTGGACGCGATGGCTTGGTACGTTGAACATCCGACTGGAGCGATGCTCTACAACAATAACAAAGGAACGTATAACGTACAGTACACACACTGTGTATTCACAATGTATAACGTACAATACAAAATAAAGCATAATGTATAAATACATATTATTACATGTATATATAGGTTATACACCTATTTGGAGGGATTAAAATAGTATGAATTCCGACAAATAGGTGTATAACTATTTTAAACTATACGGTGAGTCTAAAGCGGCCTAGAACTACTGAGCAGAAACAAACTCTTACTTCGATAGTGACGATGAAAGCTCCAGAACCATATTTAAAAGTATCCCAATGTATAAAGAATCGAGCAATAGTACTCAGTAGTGAATAGCGGGCTGAGTGATCGCTTGTGTAACAACTCTGTCTGAATCAAGCTGAAAGACTGACGATTTTCCATCTTGTGCTGCCCGTCAGGAAGAACTTTTAAAACAACCTATGCCAGAGTTTGCGCCAACTCACAAGTCAGTCTTGATAGTTAAGCCCATAAGATGTTCCCCGTATAAGGCTAGAAGATCATCTGAGTGGGCAATGCTGGCTTCAAGTTTCAATGGTACCTTCTGCTAAGTTTCAATGCTTGGCTTAGTCCTTCTAGCGACAGTCCTCGGTTTATTCAGCCTTCTATCTGTAGTGCTCGCTTTGTTTGACAGTGTTCATGCAACTTGTTTATTGCTCAGTCATTAGTTGAAATTTCATATGGCTTCTAGAGGGTGTTCATACTATTTTAATCCCTCATTAAGCACAGAACATCAAAGTGATTTATTCATAGTATAGTTTAAACTATGTATATACACATACTGAGGTAATACATACTACTGTATGTATGCACAACGAAGCAATATATATTAGATTATACAAGTATACACAATGAAGCAATATAATAAAGCATAATGTACATTACATGCACTATGTATACACAACAAAGCAATTAATATAATTATCATGTACATATACTAAACATGTATAGCTTATAAAGTTTTATAAACGCTTCAAAGGAATATGTAGATGTGCTTGCAATTTATATCACTTTGATTTTTGGCCTGAAGTAGTCTATATTTAGGAAATAGTATGTATTAATAGCAACATGCTGTCAATGTTTGCATACATTATTATAATAGCTATGGATCTCATTAATTATGTATAGTGCGGATTAGAATATCAGTTAGTACCAACGGCACAGGTAAATTATGCAATAATGTTACAGTAACTATCACAATATCCATTTCAAAAGAACTACAGTGGTGGTATGGCTTGTTACAGTGGTAGTTATTAACAGTAATTAAGGTTAACATCAAAACAGGATGTCAACAAAGCATTTTCCACATCTCCCAAAAATAAAACTGTTCTTCTTTCCTCACATTTTCTGTTGTAGTTCAATTATAATTTGATCCGTTTCTTTACGATGTTCCTCACTTTCCCTTGTTAAAACATCGAGATCTTTCTGTAGCTTAGCTAACTGACTGTCTCTTACTGAAACTAGTTCCTCGTAATAATTCTAAAAAAGGAGGGGAAAAGGGGAGGGGAAGGGAGGGGAGGGGGAAAGGGGAGGGGGGAGGGAGAGAGCTAAAATACAGGTATTAAATTGAATTATAATGTTTTTAAAATATCTATGACTAAAACAATATGACAGGAAGTCAAGTTTTTTTTTTATAATGGCTACCTGACAGAAACTGACTTCCTGTTTCAAATGATTAATTTAGTGGCAAACCATTAATTTTAGTGACATCATGGAAAGATACTAAATATGGTAAATTGACTGCGTGTGTATGTGTGTGTGCATGTGTATGTGTGTGTGCATGTGTATGTGTGTGTGCATGTGTATGTGTGTGTGCATGTGTATGTGTGTGTGCGTGTGTATGTGTGTGTGCATGTGTATGTGTGTGTACGTGTGTGTGGATAGCCATAATGGGTGTATGGCAGGGTGTGTGTATTCAAGGTTTCAACACCTTTTGTTCTTTTTCAGTCTTCAGTAACTCCACAAGCTGTGATATAGATTCTTCCTCAATGGTTGGTCTGTTGTTTCCTTGAGCTGATTTACCCATCAAAGAATGTTGATGGGCTGTAGTTGTTGTTGATGATAGTTTATATTCCTCGTGTAAATCATCCATTTGGCTGATGTCACTGGGGTGTGAACAAAGAGAGAGCGGGAGTAGAGAGGGAAAAGAAAAGGGCAGGGTAAGGGAAATAGGGTCAACAAAGTATTTCTATAATGCGGTATGTGATAGATTTTGCTGAGATATGAAAAAAATCATGAGACTATCTGTAAACAGGAATACAAGAGGATGATACAAAACCCCCGAGAACTATCTCAAGTATCCGGGAAATATATCAGCGAAGTTTTGGGTGAAGCCATGTGTGGAGGCCATGTGACTATAATAAGAGGGAATAATTAAGTCTAATTGACCAGGGCTTTTTGTTTGTTCTTCTATAATTATTACCCTTTTGACTGACGATACCAAATACCAATCTCATGCATAAAGGATGTATGATCATGTTGTTTGCAATAAATGGAAATGAATTTATGTCAAACAATAATCAACTTAATGGGGGTGGGGGTGGGATGGGCTGAGACAGCAAATAGTACACATTATTTGAATGAGTATACTCTAATTAATCCCCTCAATTATAAATTAATGTTATGTCTAACTATTATAATTTATGTACCACACCCCTTTTTCCCATCTCCTGATGTCTTATCGTGAGTTTGCTGAGTCAGCAATTGTGTCCTTTTATTGTGTTGCTATGGAAGCCTTTTTTGACACAATATTTATTTAAATGATAAACGATGATGCGCAGCCTAGCTTAGATCGAGGGATTCGTACTTGCTTTGAGACATACAAATCATCTATTGTTTTTGATCTTGTCCGTCAAAATATAACACACAATAAATTTAATTGGCGATTCAGAACTGTCGACTCAGCGAACCCAAGAAATTGCTGATAACTAGACTAATCAATAATTACTCTAGTGAATTCCAATTAATGCCCATAATTGGGTATTCAATATGTATAATTACCTTTGGTTGAACTTCAGATAACGTGAGTAATCTATCTCCAGTATTTCCGTATTCTCGAGTGCAGTGGTATCCTTCAAACACAAACTGTTTAAGGAATGATATGATAAACTAAGCATCAATTATACTATGAAATCAGAATAAAACTACTCTATACATAGGACAACTACTCAAGGAAATACATGTATCAGTGGTACCTCCCCCACTAGCAGCAGTACATTAACACCCATTTTAACATTCAATTCTACTATCAACGCACACACACACACATACATACATAGTATATGTACACTGTCTGTCAACCATGTACATGTACGTGCATGAATGTAGTTACTGTGTTGATTTGATAAATTCCAAAAACATATATCACACTAACCAATAAGGAAAAAACATATACACAAATCTTCATTAAAGAAATTTTCATATACATGTACTTATTAATGTATTATTGATTAGGATTAACCACAAATTGGCTTCAACTGACTTGAAATCAATAGCGTCCAGACACTGTAGCGTTCCGGCTAGTTCAACAAGCTCTGGTGAGAGGAGAAATGCTCCTTGTAAGAACATGTTTCTAAATTAATGAACAAAACATATTTGAATGAAATATATATTATACTGTATATTACGCATTAACATCGAATGGATGATATTTCTCTTCCTTTACAGTTACTCAGAGCAACAAATATCCCTGAATAACTTCCTTCCTATCTTAATATACACTATATAATAAAACCCCTCTAACCCCTCCCCCTCTCCTCTCTGAGGCAAGAAGCATAAGTAGAATGAGTGTTATACAGTATGTAAATCAAATTAAATATAATTTTGGCTAGGGATATTGTGCAACTGATAATAATATAATTATTTTCTTATCAAAACACAATGGATACTACACATAATTATATACATATACAGTACATACATACATAATAGGTAGTAAACAAAACTAATACTTAAACACTGAATAACACTCTAAATGAAACAGGGAAGACTAATTAGTAGTACTATAGCAGTAAAATAATATACTTCCCTATATAATACGATAAATGGCTATCATTCTGGTGATCATATTACTTTGTTTGCTAACACTTGACATATCCTCCACATTTTACGGCATTAAAAAAATAACCCGATATTTACTAAAAAAACAATCAGCCAACAATGATTAAATTACTACAACTATTTGATAACGAAACTAAAAGAATGCATGTACTATACTTCAGCTATACTGCATATTAGTGGACTTACTTTAACTCTGATTGCCTTGCTAATAGTGTATTCATGAAGGAAGACAGTCTCTTCTGTACTAGCGATAAACGAAGCCATACTCTACACTACAGCAACAAAAGGTACGAATGAGTAAGATAAATGGTCCGACTCCCTCTCTTCCTTACCTTTCCAATATCACTTTGAATGTTTTCCATATCTTCAACAGAAGTAATCGTATTGGTAGGAGCCAGTGCCTGGAACACATGCCAGAACGATGACGTATCCTGATTAACTCCGAACAGTGACCATCGCACTATATTATCATAACAACAATGGTCAAATATAGTATTGCACTATGTTACCATAACAACAATGGTCAAATATGGTATATGAAGGTATGATAAAGGAACCATATGTTACAAGGAAAAGGTTTTGACAATAACGTCAGCTGTATAAGTAGCTCAGTCAAAAAAAAAAAAAAAACACAAAAGGAAGCTATACATGCATATAAAGTATAAGCAAGGGATCTATAGGGATAGAGAAGGGGAGAGGAGGGAGGTGACCATAAGAAGGGTAGTAATTATTTATCATACTGTTTTAGATTACCAACCACCTCCCTTGGCAAACAGGGTCACTAAGAACAGGGAAACAGGGTAAATATGAAGAAGTGTGCGGTCATTATAATGACTTCATAGCCAAGCAAGGAAATCCGTTTAACCAAAATAAATAAATAAATAAAACAAAGGCTGACTATCTACTGGATCAGCTGTAGCAATATAATGACTGACATGTGGTAACAAAAGACATCTGGTAACACATGAGGAATAAAACATGTAATACTGTGCATGAATTGAACAATTAAAAACAAGGAAAGTAGGAAACAAACACGAAACAGGGAATAATTTTTATGTTTCACTGGAAGAAGCCCAATGAATCTATACTTGCATCGAAATACCTTTCGAACCATGCCAAAGTACTTGAAATTCCCTTATATGTAACACATACGGATACAAGCCTTATAAGAAGAGAAAAAACCTATTGTGAGTTACTTCACAAGGGGATCTCATATAACATATCTCAAGCACACAATGCACTTTGCAGTATTAAACACATACTGGCATGTAACACGCCACACACATTATATAGTATAGTGTATAAAAGATACTCATGGATTTGCATTATTGTCTACCTAGTGTACTGTATACAATCAGTATTAAACACTTCTACAGCATACTATACATGTACCTTATA